>QAXH01006743.1:20115-45201 GCA_004335635.1 Chloromonas sp. AAM2 | reverse complement strand
TACTGGCAAGGTGAGGCGCATGCGCTGGAGGTCATCACGGTACTGGCAAGGTGAGGCGCATGCGCTGGAGGTCATCACGGTACTGGCAAGGTGAGGCACATGCGCTTCTAGCATGCTTCAATCGGGTTGAGCAGAGTGTGGCAACAGTACCCTAGTCACAAGCCGTGCACGTCTCCCGCCTTGCGTGTGGGCTGTGGAGGGTCAGTGGCACGTGGACGGGCAGTGTGGCAGCGGGTCGAGTGTGCCTGGAGAGACGTGTGCACCAGCGGCTTGCAACGTTCTGGACTGAGCAATTGAAGTTGTAAGCTTTCATCATCAGCGTTAGATGGCTTTTGCCTGGGTGCTGAAAACCAGACAGCCTCGCCGCTTAGGATGAAGACTTATACGGCTCACTTTCTACAGAATGACATTTGTTGCAGTGCAGTGGTGATGACCTTGCTGACCTCTGGTGTGCTCGTGGTGCACATGTGTCGCGCGCAGCTGTAAGCCCAAGCAGCTGACAAAACACAAGGAGCTGGTCACTCAGGTGGGTCAAGCAATCACACACACACACACACACGCGCACACGTCATGTTGGCATGCAACATGATACAGCCATCAGCCGGCAACCCATGCCAGCGATGCACACCAGGTGAATTTGGTCCTGCACGCGTCTGCCTGTTGATGCCTGGTGTAGCCAGATGACCCCATGTCAGCAGTGTGCCTTCAGCTCACCATGCCGCGTCAAGCGTCCTGAGTGTAGGCAAGCCAAGCGCTGCCCGAGGACACTGTTCCCCGTGCCCTGCCATTATTAGTCCTGCTGAATGTGAGCACCTGGCTGCACACTTGCAGATTGTGTCGGGTCTGTGCGCCATGGCATGTGAGGACGCGCCGGGCGGTGAGCGGGCGGAGCGGGAGGCGGGCGTCAGGACCCCGCGCGCCATGGCGGGGCAGACGCTGGACGGGCTCGCGCTGTGCCTGCCCACACAGCACATTGGACCACAGGTACGCCTGCGCATGTAGATGCTCCGTACGGTGCAAGGTGCAGCCACTGCAGGGCCGGTTGTCACCTGCGTACTCAGAGCAGGTTGTCATGTCTGCTCGACCCAGCCCCCACACACGGTGCGCTCCCTTGCGCTTCCCCTTACTTAATTTGCACAGAGCAGGCTCGTTGTCTCAGTTCCCACAGCACTTCAACTTATCTGGGCGTTGGCCAGGGTCTGTTGTCGTTGGCCAGGGTCTGGGCGTTGGCTAGGTCACCTGCAGAGTAACGACAGTGGTTGTAGATGATCAAAGCGAGAAGTAAAGCCAGGAGGGGCCAGGATTGATGGCGAGCCCACGTGGGCACCACACGGCCACTGCAGCGTTCACTGCCCGGCACGCACACCCATGACGCACCGCCCATGCACCGGTGTGCATGCGTCCCATGCAGGTGCTCACGTTTGCGCGCACCGCCCTTCAGTCCGAGTCGCCCGGGCACCGGTGCGGCGCAATGACTGCGCTGGCGGTGTTGTGCGAAGGTGGGGCCGCATGGCTGCGCAAGCGCCTGGACGATCTCCTGCCGCTGGTCATGGCAGGGCTTAAGGTGGGCATGGAGGCGAAAACAGACTGAGTCGTTTCTCACCTACCGCCGTGTATGTACAAACTGTGAGCTGATGGTGGCAAGCCAGGGCCGTGCTTGCCTTGCTTTGGCCATCTGGTCAATGTTGAGTGGGCACTCTTCAGAGGTGGGCTTGAGCAGGTATGAGAGTACGACAGTGGTGCCGGGCTGCCTTGCCTTGCAACCTCAAGCAATTCTGCTGGCTGCTTCAAGGTTTGGGCACCACTGCAGTCCCAGCCCTGTCACCACTGCCTTATCTGGCCTGCAGGATGGCAACAGCAACGTGAGAGCAGCCGCGGCCTTTGCAGTAGGCCAAATGTCCGAGTCCATGCCTACAGAAGTGGTGAGAAGCGGCCTGCGCATGCACACACCTCCACAAGCTAATCCAATGGCTGCTCGGCCAGTGTATTGACTGCACAACGCACGCTGACAAGTGCTTGTCACATGTCATCAAGTCACAGCATTTTCATGCTGATTGCACTGATCAAACCCTTCCTGACAACTGGCTGAGCTACGAACGGATATATGCCCAGGGGTGAAATGTGCTACCCAACATTTGCTGTGGGCCAAGGCACATGCTTGTCCATAGCTCCCATGTGAAGCAGCAGTAGGAGCAGCAACAGGAGGAGATTGGCTTGACGCTGACTGTTGCTGGAAGCCGACGTGTGCGTGCCCATGTCAAGCGCGTGTAGGTAGAGCACCATGCGGAGGTACTGCCCGCGGTGCTGGCCGTCATGGCGGGCGAGAGCGACCCCGACCTCCAGGAGCGCGCCTGCTACGCACTGGACACCTTCTGTGAGGCGCTGGAGCCACAGGAGATAGCGCCGTACATGGGACAGGTATGGAAATCAGGGCAGGCGCGTCCAAAAGTTGGTGCGCTCTGGCTACGGTAAGGGGGAGGTACCAGTCAGAGTGAACAATCCGGATTGGTAAGCTTTGGTGGACTCTATATACGAGCACGGGAGGAGACAGGCAAGCACGATTCGGCTTGGAGCTTTACTACAGGGCTGAGAGGGTTGACAGCATGGCATGTCTACCATTGGGTACTGCGTGTGCTGCATGCGTGTGCTGCATGCGTGTGCTGCATGCGTGTGCTGCATGCGTGTGCTGCATGCGTGTCGTACGTGGCTGGTGTGCTGGTTGCATGCAGAGGTGTTGCTGGCGCTTCTTGTCATGTTGCTGTGTGTTACTTCGCCTGTCACTTGTATGTAGGCAATGGGGCAGCTGCTGTGCAAGCTCTCAGATCTGTATCGTGTTAGCAGTGGAGCAGGACATTGCGTAAGCGGGTGAGATTGTTGTGCCGTTTGTGCAGGTGATGGAGCAGCTAGTGCGTGTGCTGGCCCGGGGTGCGCACGTGTCGCATGCGGGTGTGCAGGAGGTGGCCCTGTCCGCGATAGCCTCCACCGCGGCGGCCGCCGGGAAAGACTTCCTGCCGCACGTGCACACGGTGCTGCCCGCACTGTCGCACTTCATGGCGGCAAACAGCAAGGAAATGATCAACTGCAGGTGGGTGGGTGGTGGGGTACCAATGCAATTAATGTCGATGGTGTACGCATCTACATGCACAACAAGCGGCTGCAGACCACTTGAACAACAGACAGCCTTGCCTGAGACGTGCAGCATGCAGCGTTGATCAATCAGACATCGTTACCAGGCAGGCACGGTGCGCTTTGCAGAAGGGCCCACCTGCTATCGTTACCAAATACGATGCTTTGGGCAAATCTGCGACGCCATGCAATGATGATGAGAGGTTGTGCTTGGTGTTGTCTGCTGCATCAGATGTCGCGCCACTGAGGTCATGGGTGTGCTGCTGGAGCACCTGGGCTCAGTGCCCGAGAGCGGCCTGTCCCCGCTGGTGCCGGGGGTGATGGAGGCCTCAATGGCAGGGTGGCACATGGGGCACAGCGAGCTGAGGGAGTACAGCCACGGAATGTGGGCAAGCTGCGCCAAGGTAAAAACACCAACCTTTTACCGCAACCATTCCCCCAATGCAACTGTGTGCAGCAGGAGCTGTGGTCTGATGCACTTTGGAGACAGGGGCCGACCAAGGAACGGAAGCGGTGGCAAGGAGAAGAGCACAGCAGGGGGCTGAGGGAGTGCAGGGCACGCCAACATCGTTCTGACACCACAGCAGTGCTGCTGCTCACTCATGTTGCATTCCAGCATAGGCCGATGCGCACCCTGAGCCCCAAGTAACGCACTCAGTAAACGTGTACTTGACGTGATGTGTTGCAGGGCCTTGGCGCCGCCTTTGGTCCGTTCATTCCAGTGGTTGTTCCCTTGGCCTTCCAGAGCCTTGACCAGGACGAGGGGGAGGTGGTGGTGGGCGGGGACGGGGGCGAGGGTGGGGAGGCGGAGGAAGCTGAGGAGGACAGGGGCGCGGCTGGGCAAGGCCAGGCCAGCGAGGACATCACTAGTGAGGACGATGATGAGGAGGGCTTGGGAGCGAGGAACATGCACGTGCGGTCAGGCGTACTGGATGAAAAGTGCATGGCGGTGCAGGTACGTTGGCTCACGACTCCTCTGCTGCTAGACCAGGTGGTCAGTGCCACGCTTGCTTGTTCCCAGCAAGCTTTGCACTTAGCCGAGAGAGGCAGAGATGGAGGTGCGAGCAAGATGGATTGCCTACGGACCTGCCATACAGTCTCCTTACCGGTAGGGTGGCACCAACAACGAACAGACTTGTCTCACTAACAGCTGCCACCAGGCATGAACATGCATTGCTTCCCGTCAAGGCGCTGCTGCGTGTTGTTGCAGGCGTTGGGTCTGTACGCGCAGCACACGGGTGCACTGTTCGCACCGCAGCTGGAGGAGTCGGTCAGGCGGGCCGTGCACATGGCAGAGGACGCATGGCACGAGGAACTGCAAATACAGGTAGTGTGGCAGCGCTGAGGCACACATGTGCATGCAGCAACGTGCAGACGTGCATGTACATAACGGGAGCCACAAGAAGCCATGCAAGACGCGACACGCAGCCGACACGCAGTTGGTAGTGCAGCGCAGTAGCGAGGTGAGCCTGGTCAGATATTGTTGCTCTGTGATCACTTTTCACAAGCTGTGAAACCCAGTGTTGCTTGTTCTGATGGTTATTGTTTGCAGGCATGCGAGGCGCTGCCGCGCCTGGTGGTCTGCACAGCCGCATGCTTTCCCGCCGGCCCCGGTGCCCCGCCCTCCGCAGCCGTGCACCAAGCGCTGGCGCTGGCCTGCCCGCCCCTCCTCGAGCGCCTGAGCTCACCGGACCGTCACGTCACGTGTGCTGCGCTCAACGCGTGGCGGGAGCTGCTGGGCGCCTGGGGCGCGGCGCCATTGGCCACATGGCTGCAGCCCCTTAGCGACATGGTGGCTGCTGCCCTGCTCGACAAAGCACCCTGCTGCCAGTGAGTGGACAGACTGCATCACACACAGCACGTTGCAGGTTTCATGGCATGAGAATCCTAGAGCATCATAAAGGCGCGGTGGTAATGCCTTTGTCTTGCGGTTGAAGGAAGGCAGTGGTATTGATCCCTTTCACTCGCATGTGCTGGGCCCGCTTACAAGGAGGTGAGCAGGTTACGCACCAGATGTCCAAACCTGCGTGATTTGTGATGGTGGTTCATTCAGGTACATTCAGGACGAGGACACTTCGGATGATGACGATGATGGGGGTGATGCTGCCGAGGAGCTTCTGACGGCCGCGGCAGACCTGCTGCCCGTCATGGCGGGGGCGGCAGGGGCCGGGGCCTACGCGCCTGTGCTTGAAGCCTCGCACCTGCCCGCGCTTCTGCACAGACTGGGGCCGGGGCAGCCGGAGGGCGTTAGGGGGGTGGCACTGGGAGCGCTGGCAGAGGTGGCAGAGCGCATGCAGGTGTGGGTGAGAACCATGTGGAACGTCATTCGGGCTGAAGGTGGTAGGCACATTCAACCACAGACATTGTCAGAGGCGCAGTATCAGGGCGTATGGGTGTGAGTGCATTGCCCATGTGATGGGATGGAACAATCAGCTCTCGGCAAACAAGCAGGGGTCTCAGGCCCGCTTTAACGTACCTTTGCAGAAAACCATCAGCATGATGAGGGATTGTGATTGGTACGGTCGCAGCGCCGCTGGGACGCATGGCGATTGACAACAACAGGCATTGTCAGATGAGCCACCTCAGGGCGCACAACAGAACTGCAGAAATAGCACGAAGCAATCACTGCGGTCATCAGACCTGCACGTCTGCTTGTAGGGTCAAGGCTATGGTCATGTGACGGTATTGTTTTGTGGCGGCGTGCGCGCAGGCCCACATGTCTCCGCATCTGCGGAAACTGTTTCCCGTGCTGCTCAAAGAGCTGCGCACATCGGACCCCATCAACAGACAGAACGCAGCATTCGCCATCGGCGTGCTGGTGGAGGGGTGTGGGGCGGAGGTGAGGGACGGTTTGGCAGGCGTGCTACTCCATGCTGCGCCCTGAGTGCAGCGCGTTGTACAGGGATTGCCTCGCCCTGATGCCGACGAATGGCTCTGCCTCTCTCTGTCTATCTGCACTGTGCTTGGATGATGGCGCTCGTCTATCAGTGTGCCTTAAGCAGGCGACATTCGTATGATCTAGGCGGTGAGGTTCACATGGTGGCAATGATTTCTCAAATGCTCCAGCAAAGCAGACGCGCTCGAGCTGCCTTGAGCTGCAGTGGGCCTGCCTTACTGATACAGCTCCGTTGATTTCTCAATACCCCTGGCTCGCAGGCCGCTGGTCCCTTCATCCCCCAGCTCTTGCAAGGCCTGCACCCCCTGTTCGGTGCCAAGGAGGTGAGGCCAGGACCAAACATGCTATATCGAGTCTTCGGCGAACATGGCAGCCATTGGTGCGCAGCTGGGCATGCGCGCCCTTTATGCCTGTATGGTGTATCTCAGATTAGTGCAGACCATGCAATTTTGCCTAGAAGAGCTTGCAGTCTGCCTGTGCTTGTGTGCAGTCACCCGGCACGCGTGACAACGCAGTGGGCTGTGTGGCGCGCATGGTCCTGTGCGCCCCGCCTGAGTCGCCGCTGGTGCCGCTGGACGCTGTTATCCCCGCCATGTGCGCCGCCCTGCCGCCTTCTGAGGACTGGGCAGAGGCAGGGCCTGCGTACCGCGCACTGTGCCAACTTGTGGGGTCGGGTGAGGCACCTTTTGACAGCTGGGTACTGAACTGTACAGGGCCTGGACGCAAGTTGCTAGGGAGATCAGGGATGTGTGGATGCGCTCCGTTTGCGACCGGAATCGGACAATGCGACCGGAATGGCACAATGGGACCATGGTGTGAACGTGATGCCGCCCTGTGGCTGTGCGTCAACACTACTGGGTCGCACTGTTCTTGGTTAGCGTTATAGCGGATCAATACGTATTCACAGCACTGGGCCAGCACTAATGGCTGTTGCTTGACTTGACACTTGTGCCAAGAGACATCTTGTGTGCCGCACATGCAGGTGATGCTGCCCTGGCGCGCGTCTCAGCCCATGTGCCCACAGTGATCAGGGCGCTGGGCGCTGCGTCAGTTGAGGCCCAGCTGCCGCCTGCCACACGCACCCTCATCAGGGAGACCATACACGGGCTGAGGGCACGCCATGCCGCTGAACTGGACCCTTTACTGGCTGCCCTGCCGCCCACACAACAACATGCACTGGCGTGAACTAGTGGTACTAGCTACCACCGACTGAAGCTGACATGGACTGAAATTGTTTTCGTCGCACCGAGACAGAGACAGCCTTCTTTGCTTGGAGACTAGGCCAGGCTCAACAGGTTAGCTGGCTCGTCTTGTGTGAAGTAGAGTGACGACGGTCCGTTTATCCGACCAGATTCCACTACACTACAAGGTATACTGGCCGTGTCACTTAAGACGAGTGATGACCCCGCCATGCAAGCCATCACTACAGAAGCGCGGTCGTGTTTTGAAGGCGCTTTCGTTCTTGCATGCGGTAAATAGCACTCAGCCTGAAGTACGCCAGTCTGCGTGGACCTCTTAAACGATCATGACTGGCACAGGATACTCAACACTTAGGTAGCAAATTGCCTTTGAATATTCTGTGCCCCGCTGCACGGGCAGCACCTTGGACGCTGTGAAGAAGGGCGCCAGCGAGGCGTACTCAAAGTAGAAGTGCAACAACAACAACACTTCAATTGGGGTTGAAGTATTTAGTTTAGTAAGTGCTTTTTCAGTAGGTAATTCAGAGTGCCCACATTGCCACAGCGTGTGGAATCGCGATGTCAACGCTGCACGCAACATGAGATGCCTGCTGGAGTGCGTGGCGGCTGGCCAGGCAAGTCCTGCGGCCTTAGGCAGACCGGCACGGTGCTGCAGCTTTTGAAGAGCTGGAAGTGCTGGAGGCGATTGCTGAGGGCGCGGCTGCAGATACTGCACTAGAGGTAGCTATCGATCCATAACCCACTGAAGAGAGCAGGTTGAGTGCTTGCTCCCTATTTTGGTGGTTAACATATTGGGGTGCGATTCCCCTTACAGCTAAGGTCACTAGGCCGTTCCAATTTAGGCCCGTTCGCAAACAGCCGTGCGAAGCTGTGCAATGCCAGTCTATTTTGATGATGTTTAGTCTGGTTTGAGTATAACACTTCTTCCGTAGTCAGCTGCAATTGCGCATGAGCCTGCACGCATGCTTACATGGCGTGGCGTGGCGTGGCTCACATGGCGTGGCTCACATGGCGTGGCGTGGCGTGGCGTGGCTCACATGGCGTGGCGCATCACCTCGAATTTCACATATTGTCAGGACTGCACAGCGTTGCTGCGTCTCATGCAACATGCTGAACATGAGTCGTCAGCATGTACATCCGCCTTGACTCAGATCTTGCCATGGGCATGTGACAAGCAACGTTAGGGCGGCTGCCCATTGGACTAATACCATCTTTTGCTTCTTGACAGGGACTAGTTCGGTAGTAATGGTGGTGGTCACCCCTCGAGGTACTATCCTGTCCGCAAGCCTCGGTAGACGTTGGACATGCTTCCCGGTGTGCACTCCTCGAACTCTCAGATTCCTTCTCTGCTCAGGTTTGTCCAGAGGAGGACTTGAGTTCACCTGCGTCATGGTGGATGGCAACAGTCACCAATTAACAGTGCTGCCCAGAGGTGCATCTACCTTCATGCCCATCCACGGCCACCTGGCTGACGTTGGGTCAACAGCACAGAACCACATGTAGTGGGCAAACAGCTTTGCCAAGGCCAGCACTCGCCAGCTACCATGCCCCATAGTACACGTGCGTGCACATGTGGTCCGATGACACGTTACACGACTAGGGTTACGAGACAGTATCTTCAAAGTATCTTCAAAGAAGAGTAGTATCTTCAAAGAAATGGCCAGTCTGCTGCAGGGCGTTGTTAGGGCGCTCAGGGTTTCCTCCACATACCCATCGGCTGCGCGTGCGATCTGCCAATCTAACGCCCAATTCAGTTCCTCCGCAGAAGACCGTGTGTATAGCCAAGGGACAGATCAGGCACCCAGTCAAGAAATTGACACGCCACAACCCGATCAGCGCCGCCATGAGCCCCAGGACCACATCGTCCTGCAAACCGTGCAGACTTGGGAATTGTGGCAAAACAACACCTTCACCCTAACTGGAAACGTTTGCAATCAGCCAAATCTGAGCGTCACCCAGAGGGGCACACCCAGGCTTACCCTCACGGTGGCAAGGAACAGGTCATATCGAGGAGAGAAGCTGCCTTCTGACTTCTTCAACGTGAGTTGCTCATGCCTCCATGCCGTTGAAGGCCATATCTTGCCAAGCATGTGCATGGAAAGGTACTGTTCCAGGATCATCGGGCAACTCTGCTTCACACATGTATGACACGGCAAAAGTGGCCTCAAAAGTGGCTAAACAATGAACATGCTGAGACAATTGCGCATGCGTCGCCATGCATAGCGTGCTCAGGGTCTCTGGCGTGTGCTCACATGCTAGAGCCTGGTGGGTTGACCTTGCAAATTATGCTACGTGTGCAAGAACCCACTTACAGAGAATTCTGTTGAGAAGTCATCGTCTCCTGGAAAGTGAACGGGCGGAGAGATCTCTTCCAGAGTTATTGGTCGTTACTGTCAAAGGCCTTGCCAAGCTGCGATGAAAAAAACGGCCGAGAGTCATGCTCTGGGTTGCATGCACTTGAGGCAGCGTGAGCCTGAGGCATTTCCTTGTTAACCTGCAGACCATGCTTTTCCCCCCCGCGTGCAGATTCAAGTGACAGGGGCTTTGGCCCACGCTGTCCTGGCTCAAGTGCGCAGGGGACAGAAGGTGATCGTGACATCGTTCGTCCGGGAGGATAAACCACGCGAGGGGGAAATACAACCACAAACAGAGGGTGGGCGTCGTCCCAAGCCGCATTACTTATTCCAAGCTTCAGACATCAAGATTGTGGACAAGGGTATTGCGCATCAAGGCGGATTCGACTCAGAACCTCAGCCTTAGTTTGCTGCTGGCACCAAGAACCCCCCAGCCTGGGTTTAGAGGTGGACCTCTATCTGACAGACACATTATCCACGTTACGCGGTTTGTTTGCGTCCCTTTCACAGCTGACAGGTGGTCTGTGGTAGTTGGCTGCGTTTTGTTACATGTTACAGTTTAGCCCGGGCCAACACTTCGACCCATGCCTGTGGTGTTGGCTAGGCAGACTACTGTTTGCTGGCACACCTTCAAAAACCATTTGTTAATCAGTTTGTTGTTATTTGATACCGGGCCATGCCCCGCTGCTCGTGCAGTTGCTGTACAACAACCTAGTATGACTCCCAGCCTGCCATGCCAACTGAGTACAGGCATGACCACTCCGCTGCGTATCACCCAACAGAGGGTGGGCGTCGTCCCAAGCCACATGTTGTAATGGAATCTGGTCGGCTTTCCTCTCAAAATCTTCTCTTCTGTTCAGGACGTTACCAGCCTTGCTCAACCCCGTTAGCCTGTTTAGGGCTAGCGAAGCTAAACTCGTGTCAATCTGCACGCTGACGTCAAAAGCTTTGAAGGAGCCCAGTTGTGACTGAGCACAACAAGTGACCACGACAGGCCTCGGAGCAACCTGACCACAAAAAAGGAGTTTGCCAGTTCTGGGACAATTGGGAACACCGCCAACAGGATATTCAACCACAGACACCAGGATACTGTCCCATCACCACCGGATGGACGACGTTAGGACAGGTAAGTCGATATGTTGTCCCAGTACCAGACAAAGGAATTGTCCCAGAGCTGGCAAACATTGTTTTTGCCAAACTGGCAGAACAGGGACAAGAATGTACAAACAAACTTTGAGCAGTCGGGTCCTGCACGTTCATGTCATCGCGACAATCACTGAAGCAGAGATGTACGTTTTAGGCGACTAGCCTGCAGTCAGGGTTGTCTTAAGTGCCATGTGGCATTGGAAGCGCTAGTCTGACGAACTGTAACCAGTGATCAACTACCCAGGTGAGCGCACTGTCTCAACTGTCATAAACTCTCATTTGCTGGTGCAGGTCTGCTGACAGGCTCCCTTGCCGCTGCCTCCTGAACCTCCACCGCATCCAATGCTTGCCCCTGGCCTGCCTCCTCCTCCTCCTCTTCTTCCTCCTCTATGTCATCGCCTGTCACGTCCTGCACCGACCCGCCATGAAAGCTGTTGATCACTTCCATCACCTCCTGCACAAACATACAGCACGTGCGAGGACTGATCGCAGTTGCAATTGTCGACAAGCCGCTTTTAGACATGCACAGCAGCAGAACAACCAGAGTGATTTATGGATGGCCTAGTCCTGGAATTGAGCTCTTGCCTGGACCACCACTGCAAGTCACAAGGTGCGAGTTGGCCGCCACTCTTATGTGTGACGATGAGTGGGCGGTGGAAGGAAAGGTTGGCAGGCGGACAGCAGTGTCGTTGGTACATCTCAAACCACAACAAACCGTCGGTTCCTGGTGTGTGCTGACATTATGATGGTGTGTGCGCTGTCATCAGGCAGGCATTTACACGATTCTAGGATGCGTGTGGCCAGCCTAGGCTGCGAGCCTAACCTGATGGTCCCTGCCCAGCGCCTCATCCACTGGTGTGCGACTGTTACTGCAGGAAACGGCCAAGCAAGTGACGCAGTGAGAGCGCACTTTGGCAACCAGAGATGAGCCAGGTGCTAGTTGATAGAACCTGCTGGCCTCGCCAATGCGCAAATGGCAGGCCTGGTTGTGGTCTCACTTATTGAGGGCAGATGCGCTGGCTTGTTGCTCCAGGAGGGCCCTCACAACCTGCACACATGGGACCAGAGCGTGCTGTGTCTACGTCAACCGCGGAGTGGACATGCAGCAGCAGTGCAACGACGCGGGCTCAGGGGGCGAAGATGCTGCCAAGCAGCGGCCAGCTAAATGATGGCAAGGTCTGCAACATGCCAACGTGTCCTGCAGTATGGCCCAACCATATGGAACTCTTTTCTATCCCAGCATTATCGGTACCTGGACCCACAGCCCATGCGACTGACCTCGGTATGGCCGTTCAGACATGCCCAGTGCAGGGGTGTGTTGCCCTCCTGGTTCTTAGCATGAACGTTCTGCAACACGGCAAAGGATGTCGGCTGCTTCAGGTCATTGTGGGCCCCTGCCAACTCTGCCGCTGAGAGCTGGACTTCACAATGGGCAGTCAGGGTGCAGCAACAAAATGATCGGTTGGAGCAATGCAAGTGCTCTGCAGTACAGAGCTGGAGCAGTGCACTTGCTGGTGTTAACATGAGACCACAGAGCTTGCTGCAGCGCCACGTCCCTATTGCATTCAGAGTGTAATCGCTAATGTGTGCCCATCCCCGGCTGGTCCTCACCGCGCCCGCACTGAGAAGCCGCCTCGTGCACTCCAGGTGCCCGTTTGCACAAGCCATGTGCAGCGCTGCAATCAGGATTCATGAAAGCATCTCCAGGTGCACAGATGGATCGGCTGTGGCACGTTGGTTATTGCAGGGATCAGCCACCAACACCTACCTGTGCGCCCTGAAGAATCAGCAGCATCTACAGGCACGCCTTCCGCAACAGCAGCATTGATATCATCCAGGTCACCATAGCGCGCAGAGTCGAGGAAGAACTCTGCCAGCTCCTCTGCTGTGGGGGCGGCAGCAGCCATGCAAGCTAGCAGGCCAGGAGGCCAGAGATGGCAGCAGATTATGGAATGGAACTGACTGGGAATTGACAGGCAAAAGATAGCAGCAGTAGATTGGGCCAGGGAGGTATCAGTGACGGATGTCATGGGTGGTTTGGGCCAACCGTCGAGAAGTTTCCTTTTGCCGAGCTCTTGTAAAGCACACCGTCATTGCTGCTATCACATTGCGGATATCACTTGCTTGTACAAGCGGAGAAAAGCATCAGCAAGCCCTGCTGGCACCGCAGTATCGCTTTTTGCGCCGCACGTCACAAAATGCTTTGCTCTCGATCATTGTCTCGCCTAACTGGCACAAATGCGGCGGAGAATCGCTGCAGGTATAGCGGGTTGCAATTGGACAGCGCTTGATGTGTGCAAGATAGCCTCTCACTGGTCGTCTTGCCACGCACAGGTGGCCACATCAGCAACCAGCCTGCCACCTACGAAGAGTTCGGCGCATTTGTGCAGCAACTGACACAGAAGAGGTGAGACACAAATCGGATAGAATGCCTGCACGCGGGCTGGGGTGTGTAGCATGCGGGAGTTCACGTATGCCTGCAACCATTGCCAGTCAACCACGTGTAATGCGGTACGCAACTGTCGAGCCTATGCATTGCTACTGTTCAAATGGTTTCGACAAAGATCAGGAGGATGGGTAGTGGAAGCTACTGTGCAAGCCAAATACAGACAGCACTCAGCTTGACTGAGGGTCTCTCAGGACATCAGGATCTTTGGGACTCGGGAGTTCAGATTGTTCAGTATTTCATACGACAGCACACAGTCCGGCAACAACAAATACCAAGTGGGACCAATAGTGGTCCCACTCCCAGGAACACTGTCGCACTGGTTTCTAGCTTGTGACTGTCAAGGCAGAACGTACCAACCAAAACACTGTGTGACCGAGTGGGAGGCGCCAAGCACACAACCACAGTTGCTTTGCATGTTGCACTGCCTGACCTGCAGGCCAAGGCCAAGACAGATGCCCAGGTTACGACAGAGAAGATGGGCCTTGAAGCAGGACTGTTCAAGGTCGGCGCGCTTGATCTGTTTCAGCAACTAGTGCAAGGCAGCCGACTTGACAGGCATCAGCAGGATCAGTTATGGACCGGGCGCACAGCGTGCTGCAAGCGTCTAGTCTGAGGGCATTGCTCTGGCTGCAAAAGATTTCAAGCGTGCCAGCACCAACAGCAGCAACACCGAGCAAACCTGCACCAAGCAGCACTGCTTCTTGTAATGCTACCTTTGACAACAGCAGCACAGCTGAGCAGACATATCAACTGCCAGCCAGCAAGCCAAGGGAGCTGTAGGCTGTACGCAACAACTCTTGTGGTGCCACTGCTTGCAGGAAGTGAACCGGTGCCCTGTCAGTGTCTGTGCAGGTGATGACCTCCAAGGATAAAGAGGGGCAGCCCAGCCGCACGGAGCAGGCCAAGCAGCTACTCAAGCAGTACGGCTCCGCGTACCTCATCACCTCCATAACCTTCGCTATAGTGTCATTTGCCATCTGCTACCTGGCAGTGGATTCAGGTGCGGCTGTCAGCTCGCAAACACCTACGGACGCAGCGCTGTGTAAGCGTAGCTAGCATCCTGTACATGGTGCACAGCCAACCCACTGCATGCAAACTGACCTTGGTCATCAGCAGGCGCTTGGTAAGTCTCCAGTCGCCCTTTTGTCACAATGGGGCAGCTGATTTGCTGGGCACGAAATGAACCTGCTCATCAACTGTTCGTCCAGTAAGTACATCGTCACGCTCAGGCAAATGCATACCATTTGTCTCCATGCTTGGCTGTTGTGCAGGAGTTGACGTTGCTGCGCTGATAGGCAAGCTGGGTATTGATGTGAGCACCACCAGCGAGTCAGTGGGCACCTTTGCCCTTGCCTACGCCGCACACAAGGCGCTGTCGCCCGTGCGCTTCCCGCCCACAGTGGCGCTCACACCGGTCGTGGCCAAATGGCTGGGCAAGGAGTCCAGCTGAACGATGCCCTAATGTATCATCTCATCATATTCACATGTACTAATAGTTTTTGAAGTTTTTGAAAACCTTCACGTGGTGCAAGAGTTTTTGCTGCTGTGAACCCCAGTGGCTTCACCCGCACTCATCCTAATCGGTATCAAATCTAATTCTCGTTTTCTTGACAGTTATTGCTATTCAAGCAAAGCTCTCGTTCTTGCTTGATGCGCTGTCATCAGTAGTGTGTATGCAGAAGGGCTGCAGGAGCCAAACCACCGACAATGTAACGGCGGCATGGTCTAGCTGTTGAATGCCAGGTCTTTGTGACAGTTGACATGGGTGTGAGCTCGTCTGAGGTCGCAGCCTACCTAGACTGTTGAAGTTCAGGGCAAGCTATTCACGCAGTGAAGCATGCTAGCACTCCACCATATCACGGGCATCTACAACAGGCTGGTTGTCAAAGAACTGGTCTTAGTGAGGGTTGCCATGGGTGTGGGATGGTCCCCTGCATCTAGGCTACACAGGAATGCTCAAGGTTGAATGAGACTTGTTCCACTGCTGATAGCTGAGTGGCACAGGTTAGGCTGTTGAACTACGGGCCAAGCCATCCAAGGACTGAACCATGCGAGCACTGCACCATAGCATGGGCATCTACATAAGGCAGCAGGCAGCTAACTTGGCAGGCAAATTGATACGTGCAATCGGGACAGTTGAAATGTTCAGATGAGTCTTGTGCACGCTACGCCAGTCATCAACCTGGCAGCAATCAACAATCCCAAATCGGAAGTTGAGACGGCTTGGCTTGCGCTGTTGTCACCCTTGCTGTTACAGGCATGCATGGCAAGTGAGGTGCTGTTAGCAACTCAAACCACTCAGTGACTGTACAGAGAGGTCGGATGAACACGCAAGCTTTAGCCTGTCTGACAGACGATCGCCACGCCACAGATCACAGCTTCCACGCCAAACACACAGCCAACAAGCCAGCTCCCACATGGTCTCACCCTATCAAACCCTACAACTTGTAGGCCTGTGAGGCAGTGTATCGCAATGTTCAGTAGAAGCTTTTAGACCCTCTGTGCATCGCAGCTTGCATGCCGGAGGAAGGTTGAGAGGATGTGATACCCTACCGATGTCATGGCTTCGCCCTGCCTGAACAATTGGTTCTCTCTCTCTCTCTCTCTCTCTCTCTCTCTCTCTCTCTCTCTCTCAACAACATCTGTTTGTATCACCAGCACTGCAGCAGGGCGGACCAAAGTAGGTTGGCTGTGGGCAGGTGATCCGTGCCCACTGCGCTCATCCACTTCGGGCACAAGTTGAGACGCCCACCAAACTTGTCTAGCCCTCATACTTGCTGGGATTGTAAAATTGCACACACGGTCTGTAAAGCCTCACATTGTCGGCTGTAGCCTCACATTGCATGTCTGTGGGTGATGTAGCCAGGCAAGCTTGAAGCAGTCCAAGCTCGCAGTCAGGATCAATACAGGGCGGTGTTTGTTGGCAGGAGAACGATTGCAAACACTGTATGCAACCAGTCAAAAGAGAGAATGTGTTAAAGCGCCACACGCAACCACCAGAAGGATGTGTGATGACGTCAATCTTGGCCACACACTGTCACTGAAACCTGAGATAAATCCCGGAGTTCCCACAGAAGCTTCATTTCGCTCCAGACTCTCCATATTACATACGCGTCTTATATATCGAGTCGTTCAATCAACGCTTGAACCCCCGCATTCACTACCACTTTCAAGAGAATGCTTGCCAGCGGCATGTCCCTGCAGAACCGTGCTGCCAAGCGCTTCGCAGCACGCAATGCAGAGCGTATCCGCAGCCAAGTTCTTGGTGTCCCAGCTCGCCCAGTTCGTGGTGCCAAGTGCTGTGCTCAGCAGATGGTGGGTCAGGGTAGCTTGAGGGTTTTGTGGAGGTCCTGGTGCGTCTTCGCCACAGCCAGCGAGCACAGATGACGCATTGCGCAGCGTGACAGTGTACATGGCTTGATGCCGTAGTGTGCTGGCGGGCTGGTCGTCGAGCCACAACTATCTGATGCGCGTGTCTGGGCCACAGCCCACCATGCAGATCGCGCTGGCAGTCTCCGATGTACTAAACCTCGCTCTGACTGTGCCTGTAGAGCAAGGATCTGGCCACGGAGCTGGTCAACAGGCTTCCCACCGTGGCCCTGGCATCGCTCGTGTCTACCCTGGCCGGCCATGTGAATGTGGCATCTGCCGCAGACTTTGCCCCCCCTCCGCAAGTGCAGCAGCAGGCCACTGCTCCAAGCAGCGTTGAGTTCCAGGGCGCCAGCAACCTGACAGCCCCTGACGTCAAATCTGGCGAGTACCAGTTGCCTGAGGGCACCCAATGGCGCTACAGCGAGTTCGTTACCGCCGTGGAGAATGGCAAGGTTGAGCGTGTCCGCTTCAGCAAGGACGGCAGCCAATTGCAGCTTACCGCTGTTGATGGACGTCGCGCCACCGTCGTGCTACCCAACGACCCTGACCTTGTGGACATCCTTGCCAAGAACGGAGTGGACATCTCAGTGTCTGAGGGTGACCAGCAGGGCAACTACGTCGCGCTGCTGGGCAACATCCTGTTCCCTCTCATCGCCTTCGGCGGTCTCTTCTTCCTGTTCCGACGGGCTCAGAATGGTGGCCAGGGTGAGGCCGATGGCACACGTCAGCAAAACCAGCAGATCTCACCACCAGCGTACTGATCTGTTTGTGAAGCAGAAGTGATGGTTGTATGCCAACATAATGTTGTGCAAAAGATGACATCATGCTGTGCCATTCATGCATGGTGCATGCAGGTGGCGGTGGCCCCATGGGTGGAATGGGCGGTGGTGGCCCAATGGAGTTCGGCAAAAGCAAGTCGAAATTCCAGGAGGTGCCTGAGACAGGGGTCACCTTCGCTGACGTTGCGGTGAGCAATGGAACCTTGCACTTACAAGTATCACGGCTGCATGAACAATATATTCAGTCGACTGTCCTACTCATTTGACGCTCCTGACGCAACAGCTGCTGGCTGGTGACTTGTGGTTGACTTGTGCTAAGTAGGTTGGTGAGGAGATGAGTCACGTGATGTGTGCCCTGCTTGATAGCGTCGGCTGCATGCCAGTTGAGACTGCTCTACTCAACATGTGGCGTCCCAGCCGCAACACTTGCTGCTGATGGCGAATTGGTGACTGGTATTGAATTGACAGTGACTTGTGTGCTGTTAACAACATGTAACATGTGCGTGTGCTGTTAACAACAGGGTTGTGATGGCGCCAAGCTGGAGCTCCAGGAGGTCGTTGACTTCCTGAAGAACCCTGACAAGTACACCGCACTGGGTGCCAAGATTCCCAAGGGCTGCCTGCTGGTGGGCCCACCTGGTACTGGTAAGACCTTGCTGGCCAAGGCTGTGGCCGGTGAGGCCGGCACGCCCTTCTTCTCCTGCGCGGCCTCAGAGTTCGTGGAGTTGTTCGTCGGCGTGGGTGCGTCACGTGTGCGCGACCTGTTTGAGAAGGTGAGCTCAAGGGCGGACCATGTGACATGTGACTCGCAGCAAAGCTGTTCATGACCCTGTAGCATGTGCCACATAAGCAAAGCTTGACCATGGGAATGTCATCTGCTGGTAGACCCCCAGTTGTTGTTGTGTTTCCAGGGCTGGTGCGCCAGCTGTACAGGTACTGACACACGATCTGAACCCAGAAGAAAGCTTTGTTATGACAGTCCAGTCTAAATTCTCCCTTCAGAACCAGCAGCACTGGGACTTGTAAACCAAGGTTGGGAATGTTTGTTTGTTGTGCAGGCCAAGGCCAAGGCGCCTTGCATTGTGTTCATTGACGAGATTGATGCCGTGGGTCGCCAGCGCGGTGCCGGCATGGGCGGTGGTAACGACGAGCGCGAGCAGACCATCAACCAGCTGCTGACGGAGATGGATGGCTTTGAGGGTAACACCGGTGTCATCGTGCTGGCAGCCACCAACAGGCCAGACGTGCTGGACCAGGCTCTGCTGCGCCCAGGACGCTTTGATCGCCAGGTGAGGAGCTGACCCAACTGCATCGTGCAGCAGGTGCCCGATAAAATCCCGAAAACTTGACAAATAGGTAGCTTTCATGTCCAGGTAAAAAGATGGCAGTGTGCTCGCAGCATGTTCCGACACCACTAGGTATATGGCTGATTGGCTAGCTCCAAACGCTCTATGGGCGCATCAGTTCATGTATCAACCATTTGTCCTGTCGTGTTGCAGGTCACTGTGGACCGGCCTGACGTCCAGGGTCGCATTGAGATCCTCAAGGTGCACTCCCGCGGCAAGTCCCTGAGCAAGGATGTGGACTTGGACAAGATCGCCCGCCGCACACCCGGATTCACAGGTGTGTGGGTATGTGGTGTGTGTTCGTTAGGGTCTGTGTCTGCACAGCAGGTCCATGGACGGCTGCTGCCTGACACATGTACATGTGGCTCAAGCACCCATTAGTCAGTACCAAAATCGTATCAATAATTGACAAACACGGTGTCAAGAGACTAAGGAAGGCATTAGCGCTCAGTCACAAAGGGAGCACCAAGTCACAAAGCAGAGCACATCCTGCCGAAAGCCGTTGTCGCACTGCATGTACTCACCACCCGTGTTGTGCTGGCTTGTGTCCTGCCATAGGTGCTGACCTGCAGAACCTGATGAACGAGGCAGCCATTATGGCCGCCCGCCGTGAGCTCAAGGAGATCAGCAAGGATGAGATTGCAGATGCTCTCGAGCGCATCATCGCCGGGCCAGAGAAGAAGGGCGCGGTCATGAGCGACAAGAAGCGCAAGCTGGTGGCTTACCACGAGGCAGGCCATGCAGTGGTGGGTGCCCTCATGCCTGAGTATGACGCAGTAACCAAGATCAGCATCGTGCCCCGTGGCGCTGCTGGTGGCCTCACTTTCTTTGCCCCCAGTGAGGAGCGCCTGGAGAGCGGCCTGTACAGCCGCACGTACCTGGAGAACCAGATGGCGGTGGCACTGGGCGGGCGCATTGCAGAGGAGCTCATCTTCGGCGAGCAGGACATCACAACTGGTGCGCATCTCAGCATGCAGGGCAGAGTGACCAGCGTTACTGTGCAATGCACTGTTGGGGTATCCAAGGGGAAAACAAAAATGTGTGAAAGTTGGTGAACGGGTGTATCAGCCCAAGGTCTGCATACTTGAGACATGGCTGGAGGGTGAAAAAAGAAAAGGCTGTTACACTTTCTCACACTCCTTGCCAAAGACGGTTGCCAGCATCAAAACGCACCAAACTTTGATGCAGATGGTGACCCCTCTGACTGCCACAACCAGTCGCAATTGCAGTTCAACAGTGCATCGTATCAGAGCGGTGCAGATTTGACAGAGCACGCCGAGGTTCTGGTCTGCCCGCACTGTCCGCTGCATTATGCTGGTGGTGCTGCGCGTAATTTCAGTGTGCTGTGAGTCAGTGGTCATCTTTGTTGCTTGTGCAGGTGCCTCTGGTGACTTCCAGCAAGTGACCCGCATTGCCCGGTTGATGGTCACCCAGCTGGGCTTTGCAGACCGGGAGAGCCTGGGCCAGGTTGCATGGAGCTCAGGCGGTGGCAACACATTCCTTGGCGGTTCCGCGGGGCAGCCGGCAGACTTCTCAATGGCAACAGCGGACAAGATTGATGGCGAAGTCAAGATGCTGGTGGAGCGCGCATACAGGTGCGAGGCGCTTGACAACAGTGCACAACACATGCTGGCCAGGATAAGTGCCCAGGTGCAACCCACGTGGTAGCCTGCACATTGGGTCCTGAGCAGTTCACAGGGTTGTCATCGAGCAAACGAATTGTAGAGGGCCATGATAATGGGAGGGTCTTCAGTGTAGCCAGGTCAAAAGATTCTTCGTTTACTGGTGTTTTATTCATTTCCTGTCTTGTTGCAGGCGTGCCAAGGACTTGTTGACCAGCAACTTGGACGTGCTGCACAAGGTGGCGGCACAGCTGGTGGAGAAGGAGAACATTGATGGTGAAGAGTTCCAGCAGATCATCCTCGAGTCCCGTGTGGAGCAGTATTTGAAGAATGATGCACCCAGCATGACCATCCCATACCAGTCAGCGTAAACGCATCCCAGTGATCGAACCAGGGTGGCTTTGTATGTAAGGAGTTGAACGCTTGATGAGTTGGTTGATGGAGTACTATCAAGCTGTGAAGACTGGTGGGTGTTTTTTTTGTGGATTCATGAACTTGCCACGGTTCGTTTCCATGTGACAGTCCCGTGAGAACGGGCAACACGGACAGTTCCTGACTCAGCTTTGGCTGTGCTGCTTGTTACGCTCTGACGATTCTAACTGTGACCTGTTCACTCACTTGTAGGTTGCTTACTGCACAGTCATACATTATTTTGTTTGGACAGGCGTCAATACGCAGCTGTAATTTCACGTGCGCCTGATATGTCGTGTGTAAAAAGTTTTCAGACTGAAGAAACCTCTGGCAGGTGCCCTTGTCCAAATGTGGCCTTGTGTAGAAGGCGCTTCATAATATGAGCCCTTTCCTGATAACTTTCAGAAAGGTTAAAGCTTGTCAAGAGAGAGTAAAGCTGCTCAAAACCTCAACTCTCTGAAAGTCCTCTTGAAGTGTGTAATATATGATGTGATCACACAAACAGTGACACTACTGCAGTGCTCTTCCCTGCAACCCAGTGTAGGCACAGACATGGCCAACTATTACCATAGCGCCAGGCAGGCCAAGAAAGACCTCAAAGACGTAGCAGATCAGAATAAGAGAAATAGGGTCAAGAGGCAAGAGGCTGGGCTCGAGGACTCAGGCGTAGAACATCCTCTTAACTATCTAACAATTGATGGACGAGGTTGCAAAATTTACAGGAACGCCGAGCAACACGCCAGCCTTGAACGGGCAGAGAGTCTGATTCCATGGGCCGGCGACCCTGAAAACCTGATTGATCGATTTGATGTCAGGTCTTTGCTAGATTTCTATAGAGAGCCACCATCAAATGCGCAACGCGCTCGTTCGTCGCAGGAAGCCAAGCTGGACGAGGTGGGTGTACCTTGCGTACCAGATAGCAACAACCCTTGCTGTTCACATACCACATATCCAGTCCTGGTTCTTGTTGCATGCCTCTTAGTCCACATGTGTGCCATCACATCGGCCAAGGCAATTCTGCATGTCAGCAAGGTTTGAGGATTGGGCGCATGCATGTGCAGTTGCTGATCTTTGAAAGCTACCGTGACCTGGTGCGGCTGCTAGCACAAGGTCTCTCCGAGGATGCAGCGTTGAAGAAGACTGCAGCTGATAACCTAGAAGTCAGGGCACAGCGCCGGGGTGCAGCAGCGGCAGCATTCCGCGTGCAGAGCCATCAACCACAGGCTGGGGATGAAGTCACAGCAACAGGTACATGCTTGGCCTGGCTCACGCACAGTGGTCCGCATGGCCGCATGCTTGTTTATTTGCCCCTGTCACATGGAGCGCAAAATCAGACCATACATGCATGGCATGGGCGCACATGGCCAGGCTTCCAAGTCCTTGTCTTGTGCGGCAAGCTGACTAGCAAAACGGCTTGCCCAGCAAGGTTAAGGCGTGATTAAGTGTGAGCTGCTGCCCCTGTTGGTGGTGCTGAGTACCCATGATGCCCGTTCATGATGCCAATTCATCATTCATCATGCCTGGCCTTGCATGTTGGTTGTGCCCCACAGGCATGGGTACCTACAGTGCAGTTGGGTTTCAGTACCCTGGGGGGTCCACAGGCGCGGACCTCAGCAGCAGTAGCGACAGCGACAGCAGTGGGGACGAGGAGGGGAACGACACCCAAGGACCAGGCGCGCAGGTGGGGAGCGCATGCACTGCACTGAACAGTCGCTGTGTCAAAAGGTTCATGCGCAGTGCAGCCTCGCCCGCTGACATGGGGTCTGCTGCACAGTCCTGGCGTATGGAGTGTGTATTTGTAGCACGGCGTTGGACTTGTACAGGAGCACACTGAACAATGCTCGGTACAGACACCAGGGAGGTTATCGTCACGATGAACGATGTCCTTCGGTACTTGGCACTGATAGACAG
The DNA here is from genome assembly GCA_004335635.1 of Chloromonas sp. AAM2. NCBI lineage: Eukaryota > Viridiplantae > Chlorophyta > Chlorophyceae > Chlamydomonadales > Chlamydomonadaceae > Chloromonas > Chloromonas sp. AAM2. The sequence continues at coordinate 22,590 of QAXH01006743.1, read as the reverse complement.
TTCGTCTTCATCAACGTGCAAGGAAGGCGTTACAAGGTGCACCCTGGGCTGTTTCCCACATGTGAATGATTAACTGAACCTTCAGAGACGCCGTGCATCTGGTGACAAGCTCAACTACTTAAGTCTGAAAACCCGTGTCAAAACCCCATTTCTAAAGCCATGTACGTGCTACGCCGGCTTTCCGTGACCTGCAAGTGAATGCACATCTGCATGGTGTGTGATCGTGTGTGTGTGTGTGTGTGTGTGTGTGTGTGTGTGTGTGTGTCAGGGTGAGGAGGGTGACCAGGAGCTTGAGCGCATGGATGTGCTGGCGGAGCGCTTCGGGGTCAACGACTTCAGCTACCGCATGCACCGTGCACAGCTGGCAGAGGGCGACATGGAGGAAGCGTGGAGATGGAAACCCAGGTACAGGGGCAGAGGGAGAGGATAGGTGGGGCCGCAGAGGGTCACTCGCAGTGTCCTGGCCTGCAGCGGGATGGAGGGCCATGTGGCGGACACGGTGTGCATCCAGGACAAGACGGGATCACGACTGCGTCAGGACAGGACAGCACAAGATGGAGTATGTGGCGCTTGGTCAGTTACCTGGTGTCATGTGTAGATGGCACAGTTGGGTGGTCTCAGCAGCTGACCCGTCACTGAGTGATGGTTTACAGAGCGTACAAATATTTCGTGTAGTAAGACCGACCCAGTCGGGCCAGTAAGCCGTTCACCTGCTGTGCTGTGCTGTGCTGCTAGGAAGCGCACGGGCCGCAAAGCCGCACGGGAGCGAGCGCGGCGCATGGCGGGCCAGGGTCTGAACCCCAAGGGTCATTCTTTGAAGCGAGACTGGAGGGACCCCGTGGCAATGAACGCACCCTCTGCGCACACAATCATGTAAGCGGGGCGTGTGTGCGGGTGGGCAGGGGTCATGCTGGATTGAGTAAGGCAGACGCAGCTGCCAGCCGATGACATGTGTGTGCCTCGTAGTGATGGGTGCCATAGCATAGGCCACACACGGCCTACTGGTACGCAGAGTTGCTTGCAACACCGCAAGTCCATACCGCGAAGAGCTTCAGCAGTACTGATTGGAGCTGGTTGGCCAGACTTTTGTTTGTTTCATGTTGTACATTACGCTGACGTCCGTGCGCATGTTGCGCCGTGTGTGCATGCATGCCCGCAGGCCCCGTCGGCCCAGCCCGGAGAGGCGTGACAGCGAGTCGCGCTCTAGATCACCCACACACAGGTGGGCAGGGAGGGGACTTGGGAACTGACGTCAGGATAGCCCAAGCAGCAAAATCAGGAAAGAGGCTTGGCGGCACAAACTCGTGTTCCTCTCGTCAGTCAATGTCAGTCAATAAATAGACAATCAAACAGCCGCTGGATTAATCATGCTTGATTGAGTTCTTTACAAGGACTTGCCGTTTCATGTTTGAAATCTGCCAGGGCACCAAGACCTGTTGTATGGCAAGCGGCCTGGGTTGCCTGGAGCAAACGTGGCCCAATGTGTAGTACATTGTGTAGTGTACTGGGCCAGGCAGGCAGGCAGGTGGCAATTGCCTGTCTGAATGCCTGCCTGTTGTGCTGTGCTTTCTCCTTCAGGCAGCCCCTGCTGCAAGCGCTGCCCTCGGTCAAGGCATCCAACATAGACAGGAAGGCGTTCCAAAGGTGGTCGAACTAGCACAACCTTGTTCCACCAGCCAGCGGCTACAAGGACAGCAGCCAGCCGTATGAGTGCAGCACATGACATCTGTATGACTATCTACTTGACATGACAGGGCGAGCATGTGCACAATCAAGTACTTGAGCCATGTGCAGCATCCTTTTCTGCCCAGGAGTTTACTCACAGCTGCCTTTTTGGCAACGTCTCAGTTCCTCCCTCGCATGCCTCAGCCATTGTTCACCCTTGAAGGCTCTCCACCCCCCGGCCGTGACCTGCAGGGAGGATGACATCATGGATGTCCTCCCCGACATGCCCGACCCCGCGCTGGAAGGCGCGCAGGTCTTCCCCGCCGCCACAGCCCTGCAAAACATCATGTGCGTCCTCTAGGCAAGACAGTGCGCCCCAGCAGTTGCAAGCAGCTCTGGCCCTAGTAGTGGTGTGCGCTGCACTTTGTTGCTGCTGCTGTTGAAGCACGCCAGTATCTGAGCAGTAACCACTGGATGTGCGCGTTCAGTTCGGGCTATAGCAACTGCATAAGCAATGATTGTTGATATGACGAAGGATACCAGCGCTTATGCAAGTGCGGGTGCGTGATTGTGTTGTGTTTGCAGACAGCAGCAGGAAGCGCGGCGGCGGGAGCGCAGCCGCGATCGGGACCGGGACAGAGGGCGTAGCCGCAGCCGTAGCCGTAGCCGGGAGCGGCGCAGGTGGCGGAGACGCAGTCACAGCCGGGGTAGAGGCCGCAGCAGGAGCCGCAGCCGGGACAGGGGCCGCAGTGACAGTTGGGAGCGGGAGCGGGGCCGTGGGGGCGGCTCCCGCAACACCGGTGGAAGCGG
>QAXH01006743.1:262-14390 GCA_004335635.1 Chloromonas sp. AAM2 | reverse complement strand
GCAGACGCTCAAGCTGGGGAGTGACCAACGCAGGGGTGGTGGCGGGCACGGCAGGCACAGCAGGAGCGGGGACAGAGGGCATGTTGGCGCGGCCGGCCGGGGCGGTGGAGGCCGCAGACATGTTGCTGTTGGCACCGCTCTTCTTGCTCCTGTGAAGCCAACATACAGATATGATATGGAGGTGAAGTGTGGAACAGGAGCTGTGACCCGGAGTGCGTGATGATTTGAGAGGGTGTTACTGACGATGGCAGTGCAAGCGCCTGGTGGGCTAGGTGACAGAGAAGGCACCCACGTGCAGTGCTCTGGGTAACAAGGACTGATGAGGGGCAGTGAACTGACAGAGTGGTAGGGTATTCTCGCACCTGTTGTCGTCAGACATGTCCATGCGTGCCAGGCTATCAGCGGCCACAACAGGGCTCATGACGCTTTGGGACTGCTGCTCATCAGGGCGAGGGGACACCATCATTGAGTTTGGGCCGGGGGAGCGGGGCGAGGCGCGTGCCTGGGTGGGCGTGGTAGGGTTGCTTGCAGTAGGCGTGGCGTTGCGGGAGGACGTCTTGTTGCGGCTGCCCACCAGGAGAGGCCCAAGCATGTCAGCCAGCTTGCGCTGCATGGTGGAGCCCTTCTTCTTGCCTGCATTACAGTGGTAACAGACATGTCAGCTTAGGTGGAGGTGCAAGATTGCTGCAATCACGATGGTTCTTCATACATGCATGTTGATGTACGACACTTCATTCAACTACCACTGTGCAAGCATGTCCAGTGCGGTGTGATGCAAGCATGTCCGAGAAATTATCAGTGTGGTTGTCGCTACTTCGCACCTGATGCTGCGTCAGGAGAATTGAGGAAGCGCTCAAGCAGTGAGACGGAATCCGAGGCGCCCATGCTGACGTCCTCTCCTGTGCCTGAAATGCAAATCACAAGAAATGCGTTTTAGGCCGCGTGGAAGGCGAACTATTGGCGTGCAATGGATATGGCATTGACGCACCTGTGGTGATCACCACACCGCCATGATGGCCTGTTGCCACGTCTGAGCGGGGCGACATAATGCGGATTTCTTGCTTCATGATGCCGGCAATCGGGCAAGTGCAGGCAAGGAGGCTGCCTGCAGAGCATAGGAGCAGGCACCGATGGTTGGACTTTTGCATGCTCATCCTTGTTTGAGGCGAGCGCGATGTGGAATGCGGAGAATGTCATTTGCCGGGTGGCATGCCGGCAACACGCCTGCACATTTTGCACTGTACAACAGTGATGCGGTGCTTATTGCTGCCAGCATCACGTCAGCAAGCACGCCGATCCAGAAATGGGCCCGGAAGTACGGCTGCACATCAACTTTGGACGCTAACCGGCTCGGGGTGCAGGCCCTCAATCACAATGATTATCGAGCACATGATTGTATATAATATGACACTGCTGCCATTTGCTGCTTGTTGCATGAAAAGCCGTTGGCTGAGGGGAGGCCAACGGAGGGGGGAGATGCAGATGTCGATGCTCACACCGCCGGGCAAAGTGGGCGAGTGGCAGACAGCATGGCTTGAGTATGCTTGATTATTGTGCCCACTGAGACCATCCCATTGGGGCCGCTTGCGAAATGTGTCATGTCATGTCGCTGTCATGTGCGTGCCCACCAAAGCCATTGCAACACACCTGAAGGGGGTCTGGAGCTGGGGCTTCGCGGCTAGGAGTTTGCGAGGTTGAGGCGCACGAGTTGAGCTTTGCACTGTTTGCGAATCACAAGGTTTTACCCGCTATTGAACCAAAACTGGGCAAGGAACCGCAAGGAACCGAAACGGATGTCTATGCAAGAGCTCCAGAATATGTTCCAACGTGGGCTTACCTTACGGAATGTGTGGATGCCATGCGGCGTTTCTACGGCGCAACTGACACAAAATTTTCCAACGACGCAACTGACACAAATTCACGAAATGTGTGCGCGTGTTTGGAGAATGGCATGACTATCGTGTAGGGACCTCTCGGATACTGGTAACGTTACAATGCCAGGACTGCAAGGCTGGAATCTGGGTGAAGTGCAGAAGTTGTGCGTGCAAGGACGCCAGCACATGCCGAAAAAGAGAGCTTCTGATTGGAAGCCATTGACAGGCCGGTATGGGTCCGTGTGGCTGGCTGCAGGCGATTCAACAGCAGCCCCCTGGAACAGACTCTGCATTGTCGAGCCACCTGAGGGGGGATCGTGGCAGTGCACCATATTGGTGTGCCCATATAGCACCATAGCACCATTCCGAGTGTGGTAGGGTATGCACTCCGGCGCATGGCAATACACGAGAATGCAGGGAGCATGGCAGCTGGAAAGAGGAGAGAAACGGCTCATCCTTTACAACAAGGCAGGCATGAACGGAGGATGCCGCTGACTGTTCAGGCAGAGTTGACTGCCACTTTGTGCCTGACTGTTGCAAGTGACGGACATGCATGATGACGCACAGTGATGCTATGAGCCATGCATGGCTTGCTGCACATGCAATCGACTGGTCTGATGCCGGTGTTGGTCCTGTCCGCAGCATACCAAAAGCTCTTGTGCTTTAGGATGTGTCAACAAAACCTGCTAAATTGTACAGGGGACGCCTGTGTCATATTTTGTGCCTCTAACACAAGTATGGAAAAACCTCTGCCCTGGTCTTATAGGGCCAGTGCAGAGCCGCAGTTGCATATGGATTGCTGTCTACATGCCGCATCACAGCTTGCCTGCCACATGTTGCAGTGCGGATGATCTTGGCGCAGTGTGCATTGAGCCAACACATGGCCACAGTTGGGCAGGGGGCTGAATCCCCTGATTACGTGAACACTGTTGACAAAGGATGGGCATCATGATGGGTAAATGGTGAATATTGGACCCTGCTTAATCACAGGCCACACCTGGACTTGTCACCTGGGTTGCCTTTTTCCTTGTTTTACTCTGCAGCCTTTCTGCATTACTAGTACACGGAGCTAAAGAAAGAGCGATGCAGACAGGGCAGCCAACGTAGAAGTCTGTCAAGTCTGTATACAGCTTTTGTCCAATTGCAAGCCCCCGACTGAACCTACATGACCTTACAGGCTGGTATATGCAACCAAACACCATCCAGCAGCCACTTGTGCGATTCGCTGCATGCAGCGCACGGTGAACGCATGAACATGCTTCTTGGCTATTGCCCAAGGTCGCTCTTGGCTGGACCTCCCTCTTTTGCCTCATGGCAGCACAATTCCTCGGCACTGGCGTGGCATGTGCGAGCCAAACACAGGTAGAACGGGCAAGGCTTCCAGAATGAAACCCTCCGAATAGCACCATAGCCGCACAACACCAACAACAGGCCTGGGAAAAACCTGAAACAAGCCAGCTTACCCAAGCAACACAAACCAAAACGTCCAGTCCCTGGCATAGGAAACAAGACAGTGAACATGAGGACAGCCAATCACGTCTCTCTGGAGTCAGGCTTCCCTTTTGAAAACAAATCGGTGAATGCTAGCTACCCTGAATGTACAGTCGTTCCAGCCAGCACCAGCCACCACTATTACTATCCAGGTGTGTCGCAGTCCCCTTCACTTGTAGGTTGGACGGGTTGGAGTCCCTCCCCTCATGTAAATGTACAGTCCCATGGTCAGAGGGAGTACAACCCATCCGACACCCAAAAGCACCTAATCGCTAGCTCGCTCTCAACCAAATTGGCTTCAATCCCAGTACTCTCAATCCACTCTCTTGGGTTCGGAGCGCTCCTCTCTCCGCACTCAGTCTTGCAGTCCTGTTGGTCCCACGTACTTGGCATGCTGCAGACATGGGAAAATATACATGCCTGATCAAAATCAAGACCCAAATCACCAACATCAAACGTCCACGTGAACTTGCAGTGTTCGTCAGTACGGCAGGTGGAAGGCCATTATGGTGTCACAAAGGTGTTGACAGGTCACAGTAGTTGAGCCTCTGAGCCTCTGCCTGTACCACTACTGTCTAAGGCTACAGTGGTGGGCTAATCTCAGTCACGCCACACGTGTCGCACTCACCAGTAGATTCTCTAGTGTCTTCTCCAGAAAATACCTCCCTGTGGGCGTTACGTCCAGCCGGCTGTGGTCGCGCACGTACTTGCCCTGAGGCACAGCACAGCTCTCGGTCAGAACAGGGGCAGTGACATTACCTGTGGTGCGCTAACAGTGGGTGCGGCAAGAACGCCGAGCACAGTGGGAAGAGTGAGTTGGGCAACGACTTGGACATGATTGCTATGGACGCAATATTGGTAGTTAACAGACCCACCATGGGGTACAATTCCCCTTGCATTTGAGGTCACTAGGCCGTCCAGATAGATAGTCGTTCGGCAATAGAGCCTGTCACTGTAGACCAGAACTACCAGTCCCTCGCATGCGGCCGGATGATGAGCAACCCTTCCTTTGCCACGTAGATGCCGGCCAAATGCTTGCGCGGCAACGAGATACCGAGCGGTGGAGCCTTACAAGCTGATGAGCCGCTAAATGAACCACAACTCCCAGTGCACTGAAATCAGTTCAATGACTGTGCAAGCGCCACCCCGTGCAGCATTTCCAGTGCCACGCAGTGTTCCTGAAGACTCCCTCATCATGTGCTGTGTGCCACTCACCTTAAGGAGCTTCATTTGAACCACAACGGACTTGACTGCGAGCAAGATGCATACACAGTGTGTTCAGCGCATGTATGCATCGTGCACAGCAACCAAAACCCCTGGTTTGTTGATATGCAATCAAAGCGCTCCGCAAATGGACGTTGTGCCTGCCTGCCTGAGTTGAGAATAGCAAAGACGCAAGCAGAGCTCTGTCCACCAGCGTGCAGCACACCGAATACAGTGTGCTTGCTGATGCTTCGCCGGCGGCTAGCTGTAGAAGTGATGTCCCGGGAAATGATGAAAGGACAGCCACGCAGTGGCAGCCCACCCTGCCTGCGGCATGATCCCCTCAGTCCTGTGTCACCTACCCACAAAGCCCTGCCCTTCCACTTCAATCTCCTCATCACAGTGTGTCAAGGGTGGTAGTGCGTAGATGCCCAGGGAGCGAGGAGGAGGGGCAACCTGAAGCAAAACAAGGAACGACCGGGTGCTATTCACACACACAGGATGCTGACACCTGTGTGCCTCAACAGGTGCGGAGTGTGTCCGCATTTGCCAGGTGCATGATTGCCATGAAAGCCATGGCTAGCCGTCTCCCTGGGTGGTTGCTTCTCCTTGCGCGCTTGAGCCTTGCGTGCCCGTGCACAGCCAACCCCTTCCTTCCTCAGTTCTTGCCGCTGCCTGTGCCATTGGCTGCCATGCACACCAGTTTCACAGGTCACTTACCACTCTAACTTCAAAATAGCCTGGAGCACGGCAGCGGTGCTTGCCTCTACCACCAGAGTGTTGCCCGTCCCTGCCAGACGAGCACTGCACGTAGACGAGTGGAATGGAGCCGTGCATTAAAGACAGCAGCGGCATGCAACGGCTGATGAATTTCTCACTGGAGCAGCAGTTCTTGTCGGGGCTGGCAAGGTGCTCCAATAGACTAGAACCTCGTGGAGGGCGATATCGCCCCTCATACGCAAACCCTACGCACCTGGATTCGGAGACGAGACGATCGAGACGTGAATGCTGCGCATTACGACAACCACGCCGGCTTGAGTTGTGAAGGCTTGATGTTTTTGTGTGCTTTCAGGTGTGGAATGCCTGGTGCCAGAATTTACCTTGACAAGCCATGGCAGTCCTCCGCTGTAGAGATGCTGAATGCTGCTCTCCCCTGGCCGAGCAAGCCATAACCTGTGCGCGGAGGCCATACACACGGATGTCAAACCGTTACCCAGCCTGTGATTCAGGGGTTTTGTGGCAGTGTGACGTTGCAGCCGCTTCAGTAGGTGGTGGCTGTCTTCGTCGGCAATACGGACTCATTAGATATGATGTGTCTGGCTGCCAGTGTGCATTGTGCGTCAGGTGCCTGACATCAGCATGGGCCGACTGTGCGAGTGGGTGAACACCTGGTGGCTGAAGACGATGCCCGATGCTATGTACAGATTTCCGCCAACTGGAGTGTGTAGGGTCTTTCGTAAACACCTGCATGTTCTGATAAACAAAAGACGGTGTACCTGCTATGTAAAGATATCAGAGAAGGGCGCCGGTGCCCCCTCAGGTCTGAGTTGGCTGCTGGTCACAACCCTGCAGCCTTGCCCGAGTACCTTTTATGAGTTAGTCTGAAAGCATGAGCCCAGAACACAGCCTGAAGCACCTTTTACAGTATCAATGTGTGCTGGACTAAGATTGTGCGGCAACAGTGGGCTATCAGCCATCACTAGACATGGGCTTGCAGCCATCACCAGACTCTGGCATTACTATCGCGGTGTGTCGCAATCCCCTTCACTTGTAGGTTGGACGGGTTGGAGTTCCTCCTCTCATGTGAATGTACAGCTGTGACATTTGACACAAGGACCCGATTAGCACACCTGGCTAGCAGTAGAAAACCATGTGCCGGCACAGCCGGCACGCACTTACCTGCACCATTCCTTGATATGTGTTGCAAATGAACACGCACAAACGCAAAAAGAGGTCGCGATCGTTTGTGTGAAGAGTTCACATGGTCATAGAAAACCTGACATCTGAAGAAGATTGAGAAATAAAGAAAGCAGCCCAACCCGGAGTAACTGCTGGCACGATGATATATTGCCCTCTACATACATTACAGCTAGCTAGCCAGACAGACAGCTGGCCAAATTTACTTGACTAATTAGGCGCCTTTACTCGCAGACCGCGGCATGATGCGCAGTATGCATCCCATAGCCAGGTGGTCAGAAGGGAATGTCTCATCTGGTATTGCAGGAAAGTGCACGTCCTCCATAGGGTCTGCCCATCTGTCTGCATCCGCATAGGGTAGCTCGAGTGTCTCCTCCACAGCCAGCCACTCAGGGCTGATCCAGATGTAGTCCAAGCAGCCTGCAACGGCACCCGGATGCAAAGGGCAGCCTCAGCAGGGCGGCACAGGCAGGGATCCCGGACGCATGACCAGACATGACACGCACGACTACCGTGTCACGGTCGGCTGAGCCTGAATGCTTCAGAATGGACCGCTGACCAGTCAACTTGAGCTGGGCCGGTAAACAGCAGTGCGAGCCTGGTACGTGCACGAGCACATGTTCCAACACTACATCACACACCAGCAAATGTTGCAGTCCTGGTTGTCAAGACAGGTTCCCTGCAACCACATGCAAACAAGGCAATTCTTCAGGCCACTGACCGCGACAAGCTGTTCCTCAACAGTGCCCAAGTGGTGTGAGCGTCAACCCCAACACAACGTGACAAGCACATGATTGATGCCTTCTGCGTGCTGTGTGACCTGGGCGAGCACAAGGTACAATGTGCAACTTCCCGTGCATGCAGGTCATGTTGGCCTGGCCGTGTGGGGAGTTTACTAGGGCAATTGCCGTCGCCATGCAACACCTTATCCATGCAGCCATCTTCCATCCATCAGTCGGTTTCTACGCGCTCATGCAACCCCTTGCACCCGTCCACCCACCTTCCATGCGCCAGGTGATGCATGCTCTTGAGCCTGAGCCCGGCCGAAGTAATGGTGGCCTGCTGGCCGTCCGCCTGCGGCTGCTCTAAACCCTGCTCTCTGCCCCCTGACCCTTCCCGGGCTGCCTGGCGGGTGGTCGGGTAGTCGGGGTGGGAGGGCAACAGAAGCCCCTCCTGCAGCAGCTTGTACACACCCGACACCAGCCCGCCCGGGGCCCGGGGAATCACCTGCAGCACATGACAGTGGGGGCGCAATGCAGGAGTGTTGGCCATGCAGTTATGCAGGATAGTGGTAAGGGTCAGGACCCTTTGGATGAAGGGTGTGCGTGTGTGCAATGGCTGGGCTGTGCAATTTCCATGTTTGTGCAACAGACTGGCTATCACAGAAAACTGAATGATGGCTTTCTCACCCTGTCGAACACATCAGGCTTCAGCTTGCATGGCATGCTGTTGAAGTCCCCCCCCAGGATGAGCGGCAGGTCAGCCGGCTGTGTGGCTCCGCCCGCCTGGCAGGCGAACCGGGCCAGCTGCTGGCACAGCACTGCGGCCTGAAGCACCTTGACGTCGGGGAAACGCGGGTTCCTGCAGCCAGGGGAGGCCAACCCAGAAATGAAACAACCAGCCATACCTCTGTAACTCCAAACAGGACCAAGGCCATGCGAATCACACTCTCATGTTAGTTGGGCTTGCATGCACTTCTGACGTGGCTGGTTGACAATGCATCATGCGGCCATAGTCATAGACAGTGGCTACAGTCAAAGCAGATAGCAATCAACCATCCTAATGTCGATTACAGCAGGTCTCGACAAAGTCTTACGCGCCATTACCGCCCAAGTGAGTAATCGCAATGATCAATGGACTTTTTCTTGGTAATCATTGCCATTGCGTGTAATCTGTGAGCATGCCAGGCATGCCAGGCCATCAACGCCAATGTTGGCATCGCCATGATACTCCATGCACATTTGATGCATCCATCCTTACTAAAAAGGTCATATCCGATTGTTCCATGATTGTGCGAGGGCCCTGTGTCTGGTGCAGGCCACAGGTCCCTGCAGCTAGACATGCCTTACCAGAACAGGTGTGCTGACGCCGCAATGACCTTCTGCCCTGTGCCCCGGTGCAGTAGCAGCGCCATCACCACCCCCTCCTCCTTCTGCTTGAAGAGCCGCCAGCCGTCGCTGTCTGCGGCCACACACACGACAATCAGTGCAGTACCATCATCGCACATGTGCCAGTTGGCTTCTTAAAGCCCCGGAACACCATCACTGCTTGGTATTATTGATTATTGTGATCCGGCCACCACAAGTATAGTCATCATCATGCAGGGTGACGGTTGTTGCCCTGCAGACGTGCCAGATGCTCAGAATCAACCGAAGGCTGATGATAGGAAGATCGATGTGGCTTGATAAACAAACACGACGCTGCTTGCATGGATTGCATGCCCCTTACTCCTGCATGCTGGCAGCCACGCACAGGCACCCATGGATTACACATGCACCGCAGGTTGTGCCCGTCAGTGCTCTCACCGGTGCGTGCTGTGTCCGCTACGTCTGCTGCGTGATCGGAGAACCTGACTGTGTGCGAGCCCAGCACCTGGAAGGTGGCGCTGTTCACAAACAGGGCGACGCCCTCGGGGGGACCCAGCAGCTCACCGGACTGACGAGCCAGGAACCAACCCTGGAGCAACAACACATAAAAATCTAGTATTGAACTGTACAACCTAAGGCCTGTTTGGTCATGAGTAATCTTTTCAGCACTGGTTCAATACCAGGTGCCAACCAACTCTGTGAACTATTTAGTACCATATGCCACAATAGCTACGTGCCACAGTCGTGATGTGCTACATATTTTGCATTGCAACTCTTTTCAGCCCTAGTTCGCTGCCATGTATATCTCCTTCACTTGTAGGTTGGACGGGTTGGAGTCCGCCCCCTAATGTAATCATGCACCGCGGTGAGGGCAGTACATGCTTTGACCTTGCACAATCTGGCGTAGCCAAGGGACGCCATGCCGGCTGCAGGTGTTAGGAGCAGTCAAGCTTGTCTTGCAATGTGGAGGGCGCAATGTGCCGGCTGTGACTGCATGAAGTTATGTGCTATCGCATGCGGCTGCTGGGCTGAGCTGACTGACCTGCAGCCCCATGGTTGAGAAGAAGGGCTGCAATTCCTGGTGAAATACCCTCGCCTCCACTTCTTGCAAGCATACGATGTCGGCTGCATAGGCTGAGAGCTCGGCTTGGATGCGATTGCGCCGGCTGGGCCACTCCAGGTGCTCACGTATGCAGTAGTTGTGATGCCTGCATGGGCCATGATATACATGCATGGCATGGCAGGAAGATACGTGTGCGTGCATATGCACAGGCCATCATGCACCATCAGCTGTGCAGAATACACCATTCGCAAGGGTGGGGAGATGTTCACCATCAGCCTTGCAGAATACACCATTTAACATGTGCCCTGCGTGCCATTGTTTGCATGGCCTGCTTCAGTTATGGTTGCGTGCTCATGGAAGTTAGCGCAGGTGGCAGCGGTTGGCTGCATGGCTGACTGGGTGCACTAGCCACCTACCCTCCAATCGCGTACTTGTTGGCCAGGATGTTGTACGTGACCACACGAATGGAATTGTTGGCTCCACCGGCTGAGGTTCCTTGTCCACTCGTGGCTACTGCTGCTGCTTGTACTGGGGACCCGGGACGTGGGTGTGGTGCCAGGGCACATGGCGGTTTGCAGGAGCGGAAAACACGAAGCCACGCACGGTTCATCGCTGTCGCTCACGCGATGTGACCATAGGCCACACTGAACTGCACACCACAGCCGAACTGTTCCATGCTCTGCGGCCAACGCAATTCCGTGACGTCACACATTTCAGCAGTTACCTTTCATTTTAAAAGCAGTCCACGGATCTGAATCCAAGGTGTGACGATTAGCTGAGTTATTGCAGCCAGCAGCGCATCGTACAAGTGAGCCAGTGGTCTTGGCTTGAAAGCTAGGGTAGTTGTATAGCTTGCCCTAGCCTCACTGACACCGCCATGTCGGCTCACTCGGACGCTATTGATGGCGAGGAGAAGCAGAGGCAGCTGGCTGAGGCCGTCAAAGCAATGGGGCCCCTGGACCAACAACAGCTTGATTGTGAGTGTATGCCTGAGGCCCACTCAAATCACCAGAACTCAATAGTAAGTACTGATTGGCACTGGTCCCACCATTTGGTTCATGGCACTATCTTCGGCAGGAGAACGAAGGAAATGTGCATCAGGACGGCTGGCTAGCTGTTTAGAGAGTGTTCTCATTGAATGCACTCAAACACTCAGAGAATCGCAGGTACAACAGTTTGATTGTAAGCATTAGATTGGCCTGCTTTGATGCTAAGGATGAACTGGTGTTGCATTGCCCATTCTACAATGCCTTGCATGCAGTCATGAGGCCTATGACTGTCATCCGGTATCTAAGGGCCAGGAAAGGCGATGTCAATGCTGCAGCCAAGATGCTGCATGCCACGTTGACCTGGAGAAAGAGCATGAAACTAGGTGGGTGGTGCCAGATGCCTCTCTCATGTATGCATGCAGCACGCATAGCGCTAATGCCCTCAAGTATGCCCTTCCATGCCCGCCTTCTCCATGGCATGACCTGGGCATGCAGCCGGCATGCAATGTCCGTGCATACTTTGTGATGTACACTGCCTTGGCGCTGGTCCGCTGTGTTGCATTGCATTGATAAGATAAGACTACATTGGACAGACCCATACTCCCTGCTGGGCTCGACTGCTACTAAGCCACAGGCAGGCTGGCAGCAAACACCTGTTCTGATGCTCTTGAGCACTCCCACGTGCCTCGTGTGCAGACACATTGCATGTGGATGAGTTCACGAAGGACCTGGTCAGTGGCAAGATGTACTCGGTGCCAGACAGGTGGGGCCATAACCGCACCAGTGCGCATCGCAACAGCTGCACCGACAATAACACACAGCACAGCAGTGTGCAGCGCAATAGCAGTGGTATGGAGCATGCATTTAAAGGTAGCAGAGTTGATCTTATCATCAGCGGGTGCTTACGTAATCACATTCGGTCCATCAAGCAGGCTAGGAGGCGGCCCTAGGGTGAGTGCTTTGCGCCATGGACATGCGGTCACCACAACGAGCTGGGTGTGGCAGTTGGTTGCTTTATGAACTCAGCGTGTGAGGCAACAGTTGGCAGTTGTTGGAAGAGTGCTCTGACAGCATGTGCGCTGTCTGTGCACTTTTGAGGAGCTGACATCACTCCTCGCCCCTGCCTGCATGACTGAACGTTGTGCAGACTGAACTGAATTCTTGAATTCTCGCTGCTGCCTGAAGCCTCAAGCAACATGCTTATCGATACCGCCGGTGCTTGCAGTTCAGGCCACTCCATCCTGATCACCCGCAAACAGAGTGACGTGCCCATTGCGCCCGGACAAGCAGGGGTGGACCACTACATGGTACGCCAATTGATGGGCATGGGGGTAGTCCCGACATGCGCAGGTTAATGCATGCAAAGCGCGTTCACATACGGTGAATGTATGGCACCTTCAGCTGTGTAGTTTGTTTGTCAGGCTGCAGTTTGTCGGTGTTGTGCCCAAGCATTTCCCACACACACTCGTGTTTCGCAGCGTTTCCTCGCCTTTTCCTTGGAGGCGTGTGTGCGAGCCATGGGCCCAAAGGAGCACCAGTGGGTTTGGATTCTGGACATGGCCAACTACTCTAGGCAGAACAGCCCGCCCATCAGCCTGTCCATAGCCACCATACGAGTGCTGGCGGACCACTGTAAGTCCTGTATAACATTGAACTATATGCATGTTTTCAGGCGCCTTTTTGGGTCTAACGAGGTATGCGGTCAGAATAGCACCTCGAGGGGTGACGACCACCACTACTATCCGGGTGTGTCGCAATCCCCTTCACTTGTAGGTTGGACGGGTTGGAATCCCTTTCCTCACGTAATGGCCAGGGCAACACTCGGCACCATGACAGGCCACGAGCATGCATACGCTGTGCGAGAGAGCCAGGCCGCAAAGCTGAGATCATGGCTTACACTTGACGTGAATCTTGATCAAACCGTTGGACCTCTTCCTTTACCATGTGGCCATATGGTTATGTCAAGGTGGACGTTGGAACGTGCATCCAGGCAGCACGGCCTTGTTTTAGTGAAAGTGTGTTGCTGCATGCTGCTATGCCTGTGAGCTGCAGACCCGGAGCGCCTCAAGCTGGCGGTGTTTGTTGATGCCCCCTCCATCTTCTCATGGCTATGGGCGGTGAGTGCAGGACCAGCCAACGCCATCAAAGAGTTATAGGTCTGATCCTAGTCTGGGCTAGAACGGGCGGTGAGTACAGGACCAGGCAAAAGCCATTCAAGAAATCTATGGCTGGAGAGTTGCAAACATACACGTGCAGGGTTGACGAGTTGTGTATGGCTGGAGGCAGAGTTGGCCTGTGGATTTATGGTCCACTTTAGAAATCTAGTCTGATCCAATAGCACTTCAACAGGGGTCCAACAAGCTGGCAGTGAGTTGACTAGAGGATGGCTGGCGGCTGGTGTGGCACTCATGCGTTGTAGGGGATGCCAAGCACGTAGAGGCGCTGTTTGCTGGCTTTTGCATGCTTGCCGGGACCGATCCAGATATTTTCTTCACTGCCAGGGACAATTCTTCATGTCCCTGGACGTGCTTGGCTGTTGGCCCAACATACCAACCGAGGGACGCCAACAGCAGGCAACAGATACCTGGGTGCTTGCAGGCTGCTGTGCTCGAGTCTCCGTGCTGCTGTTTGCGACCTAACAGTCCCGCTAACCCCTCACCGACCTTGTCTGCTGATCCCTGCCTGACAGGCCGTCACACCCTTTCTGGATGCAGCCACGAGGACCAAAGTCATGTGAGTCAACCGAACCGCCTTACAGCACACACTCCAAGCACACGCTGTCAGCCCAACCCCGGAATGTCCCACTGCCAGTGTAAACATGCATCCATGGCCACAGGTCCTGTCTGGGCCTAGCCTTCTGCTTCGCTGTGCTGCCAAGCCCATGCCTGTGCGCAGACCAGTGCACGTCCCTCAACCCAGTTCACTGCAAGGCATCTTGTGAACAGGATGTGAGTCGATGGGAATTATGCAGGTTTGTGAACTCTGCGGACTTGCCCCCAAGCGCACCAAAGAAGGGATCGCAGGCGCAGGATGAATTGAGCGGGCGTACAACAAGCGATGGGTCGCTGCCAGACAGTAATGTGCAGGCCAAGGGCAGCATGTCTCCTGCTGTTGAGTCCTTCCTGCCCTACGCCCAGCACTGGGCCGCACCTTATAATGAGGGGCTCTACAGACAGCTCCTGGCAAAGCAGGGGTGGCCTGGGGCGGAGGGCCATGCGGCAGAGAGGGCTGGCGAGGAAGGGCAAGGCAATGCATAGCATCACCAGGGTTTCAAATTGCTTGCACAGGGTTTCAAATTGCCTAATTTTATCGTTGTACTGCACGTAGTCGCCACAGGTGGCTCTGGTCCCAGTCAATGCTTGATTTCCAAACTTAGATCGTCGCAGCTGCTGAAGCCACTGCATCAGCAGGAGTGTTTTACAGGTATAACAAAAGAAGTTTGCCAGTTCTGGGACAATTTCACTTGTGGTAGTGTGACTGGTTGTAATGTGTGTAAAGGTGGTG
>QAXH01006742.1:39885-60830 GCA_004335635.1 Chloromonas sp. AAM2 | reverse complement strand
CTTCCCTTCCTACCCGCCTACCGTCTCCTCCACACACACCGTCTATCCCACCTTCTTCCAAATACTTTCCACACAACGTGAAGCACACACACCTGGCCTGTCTGCGAGACGGCTAGAGTGTGGCGCCAACCGCATGCCAGCAGGGACGTGCGTGTGCCAGTGAGCTTGGGAATGGGGGTGGGCAGGTTGCGGTCCTCCTGGTCGCCCAGGCCCAACTGACCGAACTGAAAACAGGAGAGCAATGCTGTCAGAAACGGCTGGGCGGTTTCAACGATTATCAATACATGGCACACTGGGATACTGGCAAACAGAGCATCATGAGAGAAAGCAACGGTGTATGAGAGAACGCCGGGGACAATCTAAGACAGGGGTGCTTGAGCAGGAGGCCACGGTGCCGCGCTCGCTGCATGGCAGGCTGCCGCATGCAACACATGCATTCGTCTAATCGCGAGGGGCAATGGACCAAAACCAGGCCCAACTGACCTTGTTCCACCCCCAGCCGTAGAGCGTGCCCGTCACGTCCGCAGCCATGGTGTGCCTCCAGCCGCCTGCCACGCAAACCACCACCTTGTGCTCCAGGGTGGTGACGAGCGTGGGCACGGAGCGGTCCCTGCACGCACAATAGCCGCACGCCGAACAGGTTTGCCAAACGCGTGATAACACAGACATGGCCTAAACAGAGATGCTAAACGCGCATCAGCAACAGGCGAACAACGCCAGCAGCGGCAGCCACGCAAGCAGAAGTGGTTTGATCCTCTCTGTCCATGACCTATGCAGCAGTCCTAATCCTGCCAACAGCTGTATCCACCAAACCCGCTGTGAGTTTGCGTTCGTCGTTCTTGAAAGGTTTGAAGCAGTGCATCGCACTCCAGTTGAGTCTAGTTTGACCAGAGGGGCAGCAATCCTTGAACTGTCCTGCGCACCCCTAAACCCGCTGTGTGCTGCCACCACCGCTCACTCGTTGTCGTGATGCCCCAGCTGGCCGTACTTGCTCCAGCCGTACGTGTATATCTGGCCCTTGTCCGACACGGCCACGCTGTGCCGCCACCCGCAATTCACTTGCACGATGTGAACGCCGTCGAGACCCACAGCACGTGAGGGGGAGTGCCTGCACACGTGGAGCCCATGTGTTGCCTTGCTTTGTACCCCTTTCTATGCACATGAACTTATGTATCTGTGTTGCCTTGCTTTTTACCCCTTTCTATGCACATGAACTTATGTATCTTCGGGATTCAGTTGTGTTTGCGATCCGTTTGACAAGCAGTTTATTTGAAAGGGCCGATGGAGACACAGCGCAAGCAGATCTGCGACCTGAAGACTAGAAGAATTCCAGTCAACAACAGCCATTGCATGTCTGTTACACATGCGGCATAACGTGCCTACCTGTCCTCTTGATGGCCGTTGCCCAGGTTGCCGTACCGGCCCCAGCCCCAGCCCCACACCTGCACAGGTCAATCACGGTATGTCAGACACCAACAAGATTGCTGTACCAGGCAATGGGCAGGGCCTAACCAAGCTAATCTGCGGCACTCCAAGCAATACCGGCACCTGCCTGCCTGCCTGGCCTGGCTGATACCGGCACCTGCCCCTGTCACGCACAACCTGTGCTTTACTGTTGTGAAAGTGTTGTACATTGCGGGAAAACTGTTCAGATAGTACATGCCTCCTGTGCTGCTTTACCCTGCTATACTCTGTTCTGTGCCTCTTGCACGCATGGTGCTGCCCCACCAGCGCTACCCTATCGGCGCTGACATCATCATACACATCGGTATCATCGCTGCCCTGCCCATGTCCCACGCGTGCAGCCCATGATGCACATGGTCGCACCTCCCCTGTGCTGGAACCGGCTATGCTGTGCTCCGCTCCCGCACCCACACTGACGATCTGGTGACCCTGCGCGTGTCATAAGCATGGCGACAAGCTACTGAGCATGAACTGCCATTACACTGCACCAACACCAACAAACCGATTGTTGTATGGCCAGAAAGTTGGGGCGAACGACCATGAAGTTGTATGGCCAGAAGGTTGTGTGCTGTGGCTGCCTACCATGGCAGCTTGTCACAATCAAACAATGGCGAGCCGCTCGTTCACTGTTCAGTACTCAACTAGATGAACACTTGTGGTTGTGTAAAGATCTGTCTTGGGAACACTCCCTTGACAGTTTATCTTGCATTTGATGTGGAGGCATGCCTTTAGCATGTGCTTGTGATTCTGGGTCTGATCTCAAGGCTCAAGTTGCCAAGTGTGTTTGTGTGTTGTACGTGTGTGCAGATACTACTGATCAGGGGGTAGTACCTGATCAATGTTGCTGAGGGGTTTACATCTCGTCAACCGTTTTAGAAACGAACCATCAATGACCAACGTCATCATGAATGGAAAGGAAGCCCTGTGCCATATCTTTACCTGCAAGGCCTCCACCAGCTGAGGTGACAGCATGTCGTTGGTGTGGCCTAGCCCTAACTGCCCGTTCTGATTGCGCCCAAAGGCAAACAGCTGTCCTGCCTGCGTGATGACCAGAGTGTGTGTGTCGCCGCAAGCCACCTGCTGCACTCGCTTGCCCGAAAAGAAAGCAATGGGGCGAGGCAGGAAGACATCGGTGGCATCACCATGACCCAGTCTGCCAAAGTCGCCCCTGCATGCGCGCCAGGAAATTTGCCATGTGACTGCCAGCCAGCTGCTGTAGCCATGCGTGGGAGTGCAGAAATGCTGCTTTGCAAATGGTTCATCAGGTGCACTGGATGTTGCAAAGGGTGGGCACGTATTGCATGTGCTGAGGCACAAACTTGTGCAGCAAACCAAGAAAGTGATGCTACAGGATGCAGTATGACGACAGCTTGCTGCATGCGCTGCAGAGCATGCGGATCTCCTCTTGTGTCGTCTGCCTGCGTGGGCCATGAATTCCCCTGAGCATGCACTTGACAGCGATATGGTGATCTCTACAAGAGAAATGGTGCCTGGTGTTTGGGGCATGCAAGGTTGCATGGATAACACAGGCTCTGCAAACCCTGGAGTATGACATCTGAAACCGGCTCTCACCATCCCCAGCTGTACACTTCATCTTCTTGACTCGACACAGCCACCGAGTACTCCGCTCCGCACGCGACAGAGCTGACACCCCGCCCCAACAGGGCATGCACTGCCTTGGGCTCGGGCTCCGCTGCTGCTCCACCATGCCCTAACTGGCCATCCTCGCCTCTGCCCCAAGTCACTACTGTCCCGCAATCTGCAAGCGCAGCGAGTGCCCCAGTGTGCGTCCGAGCTGTCGATTCCTACCGAACCCTTGACCCTTCGCGTTGATTGTTCTTGTTTCATGTTTTCACTTGCTGAACACTTACTGAGAAGAGCAATAGAATGCGACGAGCCTGCCGATATGCAAATCACGCGAGCCTGAGTCAGCCCATCATCTACTCCTCCCGCCTGTTCCGTCTCCATCGATGCAGCGCACAGTTCCTCTAAATTACATGGGCATGGGCCGTGCACTATTCCTCAACGTTATCAGGTTCTGCGATGGGGTGTTTAGCAGGAGATGACGATGGGCATCACCCAGAAGCACTACCCAGGACGGAGGGTTTGTTAATATAGTCTGATGGTAATCAAAAGGAAAAGCTAAGCCGCCCAGGTGGCCTGGCGACTGCACGTCCCTCGGTCAAAAAGTACATTGATAAAAGTAACGTTTACGACATCTTCTGGAGAAATACTCGAAATCTCAGCGTTATGATGCAGACAGTATTTGAGCGTGTCAAGTTGTTGAGCGAAAGGCTGGTCGGACCTCACAGGACACCACTTTTTGTAACCAAGCTAGCCTAGCAAAACTGGGAGCCACGTACAGCAACTTGATCAAAGCTCCACGGCCTGAATTGGCTGCTCCCATATGCTGTGGCTTGACTCGGGTGGCACGTCAGGAGGCTGTCAAATGCACCATGATCTCGACTCTCCGCCGCACAGCCTGCGAAAGAGGAAGGCACACATGTTGTCAACTACTGCATGCCCCTGGTAGTGCCCAGAACCGCCACGGGATTTTCAGCTGCGGACACAATCCAGGTGACAATGCAGGCCAGGGCACGCATTAGTCACTGCACGTACCTCCCAGTCCTGCTGAAGCTGCTGTTTAGTTGTTTTGTTTTGCCGAAAGAATTTCGAAATGTGCGCCCCAGAGCTCCTCATCAGCCTCCAGGTCAGAACGCCGAGTGCACTCACTAGGGCCACACGGGTTACCACACCCGACATCTGTCATCAGCAAGCATGGCACATGACTCAGGGTGCAGTGCTTATGTTTGCGTGATCTGCAATTTGTGTGCAAGGTTGATCAGCAATTTGTGACTGAACGCTTTCACTTTTTCTGGTCTGTGATCACATGTTGTAAGAGCATGTCGTGCTCAGCACGATGAGGCTGGTAACGTTCTGGCCATCCAATGATTTCATCCTGTACCGAACCGGTGGTGCCGTCCAGCATACCGGATAACGTTGAGGTTGCTGGACGTTTGGCCGCCCGATCTGGTGTGAGTGTGCAACAGTGCTGCCGGCCAACATACTGGCAGCAGACGCAATACAATAGATTGAACTCGGATAACACAATGTGCAAGCACTGTGCATGGGCCGCAGCTAGTGTGGCGGGCAGATCACTAGGCGGAGGATTCACAGCTGTATGAAAGAGGTGCCCAGGCAGTGAGGGTCAGAGGTGGGCAGGCAGGAGATGCTAGCCAGGTCAGCGCAGGCGTGTGTTATATTGAATCTCTCACACCACAATCAGTTATAGAAGCACATACCCACAGCCGCACTCACCGGCAGCCGCACCATCCTGAGGCCGCGGTCCAGCACCCACACAGCACCCACTGCAGAGGCCATGATGCCAGCCTGCATGCACATGGGCAACCGAGTTAGCTGCAGGTCTTGACAGGCCTGTCACGCGAATGGGAACTGTGTTACTTCGGTTCTAACCTAAACGAATCAGTGGAGCATGCATTAGTCGAGTCAGCATGAGGTTTGATTGCCTAACAATGCTTGGTGCACACGCGTATGGTCGTCTCCGAGTAACAGACCTAATAATGTGCTAAGCAGCGTGAGTTAACCACGCATGGGCGATGCAGGGCCCATCAGACTGGGAAGAAAGTTCAGAAAGTCGTACCAGCCATTGGTAACGGACCACAGGGCAAGGGTCACTCGGAAATGTGCGTGCATAGTATTGTGGTGGTCATGGCCTGGACAGAACACGTACCTCCTGTGCAATGAATGTGGGTGTTAGCAAGCTCGTTTCTATGTTGGACACGAGCTTGGAGATATGCTGCAGCACGTCAGGCAGCAATTGCAGTATGACGCCTTTGCAATGACCAAAATGCTGCTTGGCTGTGTTCCGCCCCGCAAAGTGCAACTGTCTGTAGTGCAGCCAGGCATTGAACGGGCAGTTCTGACAGCTCAGAAGTTGTTGCGGATGTAATTTAGAATACTGGTGCAGAAAAGCTCAAGCTCTCACCGCACTGTCGACGTTGAGTGCCTGCACGTGTTGGGTTAGTGTCTTGTGAGCGCGCTTGAGGCTGTTCAAGTCAGTGGCATGCAGTGCGTCCAGCTTCCGTTGAAGCCCAAGGATCTGCAAGATGCAGTTGTTATGTCGTCAGATGGGCCTGTAATTCGGTGGGACACGCTAATGCCTGATCCAGATGCTGTTTATCAAGTCTGGGTAAGGGTTGCTTGTTCGGTATGTCCCAAATTGTGCAAGAAATTCCCACCATGCCCATCACATGTGTCCAACTTCACGTCATGTGCTCACCTGCTGCTCCAGTTCTACAACGCGCTGCCTAAGCTGCTCGTTTTCTGAGGTATCCATGTGAGTCTTCTCTGTGGGGGCAAGTTGAGGAGCAGGGTGCGCCCCTGGAACTTGAACTGCCTGCATTTCCCAAGAACGCCTGGGAGCTTACGTTGGCGACAATCAGCTCTCCTCCCACAAAGATTCCCTTTTACACACTTCTTCAACAGTGTCCAAGACTCGCTCGAAGAAACGCTTATAGAAGGTATGGGAAACGTGGCGCAAAAGTGGGTCAAAAACAAAACAAGAGCCGACTAGGTCACGATTGTGCACTAGTTCAACACTACCAAAATGCATTCAAGTCCAATGCCCTGCCGCGGTCAACAAGAGGTGTTGAGCAATGGTGGACCAGCTGGGCGAGTAGCATGCCCTGCTCGCCGACATGTGTTAAGAAGACAGCGCTTGGAGGAAGTGCAGCCTATTCGTCTTTTGCCTAGCCCTCAGCACAACAGCCGCTCACTTGTGCGGGCTCGAGTTGCCGAGGACACAAGAATTGACGACAGTCGAATTGTCAAAGAAGTCAAGACAACTTTCCCCAGTGTCTCCGGTAGCATGGACTATGAACTGCTGTTCAACAGCTCGCCGGATTGCCCTCTGGGCGGAGTTGCGGAGGTCATGCGAAGCAATGCGAGGGGAGTTCTCTCATGTATGCCCACACAGACTCTCGAGTCTGTAATCCCACTGTTGAGCAGAGTCACAGGCTTGCCCGTGCTCAACAAAGACGGCCGTGTTGTGGGCGTCATTAGCCGCAAGGCAAGTCCTCTTGGAATCTTCGCAGTTCAAGAAGAGAGACAGCACGCATCTCGTCAAGTTTACTTCCAGCCGCGTTTTGGTGCGTCTGCTCGCAGGACATCATTCGTGTGCGCAAAGCTGAAGGCAGCTTGCAAGACCCGGTAAGCAGAGGCGTGCGGCTGCGCACACTCACGCCTTGCACCCAGAGAGGGGCAGGCCAACACGCACATTCCAAACTCACAAACTCACAAGCCAACATGCTCATTGGTTTTAATGCAAGCAATACCTGTCAGCTTTCAAACTGTCAATAGCCTGGACCCTTTTAACTGGCGAGCTACGTGTGCTTTGGTTGGTATTGTGCAGGTTGAAGCCCACATGACAAAGCCTGCAATCACCATTGCGGAAACAGCATCTGTTCAGGAAGCAGCCAACCTAATGCTTGAAAGGAAGATTAGGCGCTTGCCTGTGGTTGACGAACGGGGCCTGCCTGTCGGGTAAGGATTGATTGGCAACAGAGACTCAAACTCGAACATATTTGATAGCGCGTTGGAAAACGGATATGAAACTGAGCACAATGACATACTACCTAACCTAGCGTATGGACCTGTCGATTGGCCCAATATACACCCCAAGGGGGCGGGGGGCCCCACGGTCATGTTTACGAACGGTTGGGTGGGTGTCAGCATCTCCCCCCCCCCGACCAAAAGTGAGGTGTGGGACAACAAGGGTATGAGTGCTCCACCCCTGGTCGACAAGTGGTCGTACAATTCTATTCATGCAGCGGTCAGGGAGGGCCTGCCTGTTGGCACCACCAGCCATGCACCAGTGAAATGGCCATTGCATCATTGGATCAGAGTCGATTGGCACTTGTACTCGCATGCCCGGTCAGGCTGCAACAGGCGGATTGGTGCAACTGCAATAAACGCATGTCCTCCCCAACTTGAATGAATGCATCACACGCTTCCTTGCATTGTACATGCGCACTAGAGCCGACCAATGTGCACTACATGGAATTAGTGTTGCATGCAGTCTGCTGTGCATACTGCGCATGTTCCTAACAGCAACATACATGGGGCGGTGCACGGCGCAGTGTTCTTGGCTCCAGAAGCATGCATATGTGCACATATGTGCTGTCTGCCGCACCTGTGATTGACACACAAGTGTGCACACATGCGCTGTCTGCTGCTTCTGTGCTCATAAATCACACTGTTATGCCCTGCTGTCCCTGCTGCAGCATTCTTGCACGTTCGGATATCTTCAAGCCTCTGTTCGTGGAAGCGTACACACAATACATGGACATGGAAGCGGTGGGTTTGTACACCAGGCAGGGAAAGGCAGACGTCAGGCCACAAGGGTTCAAGTGCTTGCCAACAAACGGAGTTGGGCTCATGTACACGGACACGGAAGCGATGCGTGATTGTAGCAGTCCCACCAGGCAAGCAAAATGGGTGGCTTGAACTTCAGGAACTGGGCACATTATGTGGACAGGTACAGTGATAGACGGCAGCAACGTGTGCTGGTGGGCATGAGGGTTCCGGCTGGAACGCCCAGGCCACATCAGCGTGTGAACACCATGGGTTCAGTTTGTGGACAGCATGGCTGTGAATCATCAAGGGATCAAAAACGTTGTGCATACATGCAGGCAGCTTGTTCAGATTGCTGACACGCATCATCCACCCTGCCTGTCTCTTGAGTGGTACTTGCTAGCCTATGTTCTACCATGACAGCTTGTCACTGTTCATTCGCATGCAGGCCGCAGTGCAAGGCTTGACAGCACGTGGGGTGACACCAGAGCCCGGAGCTGTGGTCAAAGTAAAGACGCAGAAAAAGATCACATGGTGGGTGCGGAATACGACGTAACCTTGGGCAACGTAATGCCTGAAAGACAGGAGCATATGTGGTGTGCCATGGTAACAATTCGTGTGCTTTTTCAAACTCAGTAAGACAGAACGACTGTTAGTCAAGCATAGCTTTAACAGGTGGAGCTCACATTTCCGAGATGCACTGCCATGGAGACCGCGGGCGCAATGGCTGAAAGGCTCTTGCTCTGCTGCTGTGCCTCGCTGCTGCATCCACGCTTACCAAAAGCGAAAGTAATTCACGCTGGCTTGTGTAGCATCATTTAGAGGCATGAGCATAAACAACATGGCTATGATTTCTTTTGTACCAACAAATCGTTCAGAATGCAGGACTTGCCGTTCTCCACATGCCCACTGAATAGTTGTATACATGGTTGTCTTCCCTTGCCTCTGCCGTTCTGCATCTACAAGGGAGGCCTGTGCATGTGTGCTGCATGCCCAAGTTGTGCCTAGCTTGTGTAATGACCAGTTGCACGAGTATGAAATCTCCTGCCTGTGCAGCAGAGCTTCGACTCATTCATCACAGCTGAAGTCTCTTTGTCAGGAAGGCCTCAGAATGTGCCTCATCTGCCTTCAGTGCAGGTCTGTCAAGTACTTGTACGATGGCGAT
This sequence comes from Chloromonas sp. AAM2, assembly GCA_004335635.1. Classification (NCBI taxonomy): domain Eukaryota; kingdom Viridiplantae; phylum Chlorophyta; class Chlorophyceae; order Chlamydomonadales; family Chlamydomonadaceae; genus Chloromonas; species Chloromonas sp. AAM2. The sequence continues at coordinate 51,829 of QAXH01006742.1, read as the reverse complement.
TGTGCCATGTGCCAGAGCCTCAAGAATGTGTTGAAACGACAGGTGAGACACCATGTGGAAGTAACCCCATCACCATCAAGATCAGTGTCTGGCATTTGCCACTTTGACCCAAGCATCGTTTTCCAGTTCAAAAAGATGGCGGATGTGCAGCAATGTAGGGCTGCTTGCCAACGCCGTGCGGAACAACATTCACATGAAAAGGCCAGTACCTGCTCATTGGCCACTGGTCACGTATGCACATCGTTCGTAGCTAAGCGATAGGATAGGGTTGGCTGCTCGGACAATCAGCTGAACAGGACATGCTAAACAAGGCCTGCTGGGCCTCCTGTGGCCTTGCATGTACATAACTTCTGTGAACTTACAGGCCTTGTTCGCCACTGAGCAGAACACTGTTTCACCTCACCTTGCAGGACCGTGGCCGTGGCAAGGTCAAGTTTGTGAACATCGCCTCCCCTGACTACAACCCCAGCAAGAACATGGGCATTGAGTACGAGGAGGCCATGAGCACTATCCATGCCATTCGGCCTGATGGCGAGGTGAGGCAGCCTAATGGGAAAGTGGCGGTTCAGTCGAAGGCTTGCCAAAAGCCTCACATGGGTAGCCCTGTCCGCACGAGGTCGGTTCCAACTGTAGAACAGGACCGTTGTTCTTTGCTATCATGGTCGGCCAACATGCTTGACAAGAGGGTAACCAGGTTTTGATTCAATGTAGAACAGGTTGACTCTTGATATGAGACTCTTGGAGTGAGACCAGGGTTGATGGTTGTGGTAAAGCAGTCAGTCAGGTCACCTTCCGCTGTGATCATATTCCTATTCCTCAACGCAATTGAAGGATGCAGCAGGCTGATGTTGCACGTGTGAGGGTTACTGCGAACATGCACTGGATCAATTCACAAAAATGAATGATTGACCCACCCGAAGCATTGCTACCTGACCACACGATTGCGAGTCAGCTAGGCAAGGTCAGCATCAGCAAGACCGTGTTACCTTCGCATTGCAGGTATTGTATGGCACAGACGCACTTCGTGCCATGTTTAGCGAGGTGGGGTTGGGCTGGGCTGCCAACCTGAGCGAATCTCCCATCCTATCCAAGATTGTGGACATTGTGTACAACTTCCTGTCAGCCAACCGCATCAGCCTGGGAGGCACCCTGGACGCAATCATCGCTGCCAAGAGAGTGGAGATGAGCAAGGAGGGGGTGGAGACGTGCGGGGATTTGGATGAGGAGTGCCATGTGGAGTGGTAAGGGTCACCATGGAGTGTGTCCCATGATCTCCAGACATGGGGAATCACGTTTTAGACACAGCCAGACGATTGCGACTATTGGGCCAGCGCCATTGGCGACGGGAGACTTGAGTGAAAGAGATGGTAGCAGGGGTTGGGATGGTGATAGGTCATTGATTGCAGAATGGCTGGATTTGGAACCCTTAATGTGCTGTGTGGCAAGGTCAGGTGCTTGAGCAGGCTGTCATTAATGGCTGATGGTGGCTCAGACGGCGTGGGCTGTCGTGAGATTAGGGTTAGGTGGAATGGCATACAAGCATTCTGGGACGCAGAGAGAGAGCAAGAGAGAGAGTGTGTGTGAGAGAGAGGGAGAGAGAGGTTGCATGCTGCTGGGGCTTCCTCAGCCTATGGCTCGGACGCTTTGGGGATTTGCAGCAGGGCGGCTGCAGGGCTGTATGCCTTTTTGCGCAAGGTTGTATGCTGTGCTGACCCGCCGAGGTCTGGCAAACCCTGCATGCCCTCCCGCACGCGGTCAAGGTCTATGTGCGGATGCCTGTGCATGCACTTTGGTTCTTGCCGTGCAGCTCTGCAAGATGCGTTCTTGACATGGCGTGCATTGACGATAGTGACGTGGTGATCGTTTTGTTGGCAGCAGTGTGACTGACCCACCAAGCACATGCACACGGGAGGGCGAGCTGATCCCTGCGAACACCACCCTTGCTGTGTTTGGCCACACAAACCGTACAGAGTAGACCAGCGTGATTTGGTTAGTTTTGTCATCATCTTTAAGGGATGGTCTTGCAGTTTTAGAGTGCTAGTACATATGTGTTGCAATGGTAGCCTTTGAATGGCTGGGATGGAACTGCCATGGCTCTGCATGTCTTCTTCCTTAAACCCATGACAGGCAGGAGTATATGATGGTTTTCTCATTGGGGCTGCTGTCCGTTTAGTATTGCTGTGCTTGCTGTCCGTTTAGTAATGCTTGCGACCTCTTGCCAGCTAAACTGTCTTCTTTCGGGCTGTTTCTTGTTACCACATACTGTGTCTCTACTTTGTTGCACTTGCCTGGACAGCTCAGATGTAAACCGAAGGCAGCAGCTTGAAAAGCGGTTAGACCGTTGTCGACACGGAACACACGGAAGGTAGCCGGCAGAGGACACGGAACACACGGAAGGTAGCCGGCAGAGGACACGGAACACACGGAAGGTAGCCGGCAGAGGACACGGAACACACGGAAGGTAGCCGGCAGAGGACACGGAACACACGGAAGGTAGCCGGCAGAGGACACGGAACACACGGAAGGTAGCCGGCAGAGGACACGGAACACACGGAAGGTAGCCGGCAGAGGACACGGAACACACGGAAGGTAGCCGGCAGAGGACACGGAACACACGGAAGGTAGCCGGCAGAGGACACGGAACACACGGAAGGTAGCCGGCAGAGGACACGGAACATACGGAAGGTATGTTCTGCCAAATGTCTCTGAAAGGAAGGGTAGTCGGCAGAGGACACGGAAGTAGTTGCAACTCGCCACAATTACACCAGCAACTCGTAGACACGCCAGTGCGTCTTATAGCCCTGGCACGATTGTGCGTTGCTGGGAGACGGGCATGTGATATTGCAAAGGATGGTTACTACCACATGCCTATCACTCCTGCCAAACGGTCATTGTTTTTAAGAAGTCGCGAACGCGAGCAGCTCTGGCGATGCCGTCTTCTGCGACTGTCTGCGCATGTAAGAAAGTGCTTGCCAATCGATTTTCACGCCTTGAGGTGGCCCCGATGGTCTCGAACCTGTAATCGGCACTAGGGTTCTGACCCAAATCGCAACCTTGCGGCCATGCTAGACCCTACAGCATGCTTTGCATGTGATTGCGAGCCTTCCCAGCGCCATTGACGTGGTCTTCAACTCTACAAGATCACTATGCGGTACTCGCCCCATGGACCCATCACAGCCCTTTTGCCATGAACCGTACTGCTTCAAACTTTGTTTGCGTCTTGAAAGAGGCCATTTTGTACTTTAGCGTTTTTTTTATTTTTGCATCTTGGGCGCAACCGGGCTTACTTTGCGTTTTTTATTTTTTGCGTTTGACCTTCTTTTGGTTTGACCTTTTATTTTTTGGTTTGACCTGTTACACCACACACCACAGCCGCCTTCGTACTTTGCGCAGGCCGTCACCAAGCATCACAGCCGCCACGCACGCACACTGCTTCTGACACGTATCATTGAGGTGTCAAGCGACCTACCTATCCACAAAAAAGAAGTTCGATGTCCACCGTGCATGTCCTATACCAAATCAAGCATCTCTATACCAAAGCAGTTCCTACACTAAAGTCAAAGATCTCTTCTGCCAAGCAATAGAAAGGAGCAGTGGCCGCTGGCGGCTTAGGAGCATTCATGTTTGCGCTCCTAACTTGTTTGCGTCTGAGGTAGCCCAAACGCAAAAACACTTTTGCGTTTCGTTTTGAACGTTTTTCTGCTCCGAACTTGTTTGCGATTGAAAAAAGTCCACGCAAACAAGTTTGGAGCAGTATGGTATTCACCAGCCTGCTTGTGCTGAAGGTGCTTGTATCAGAACGACAGACACCTACTCAGCAGATAGGTGATGCAAGAAAGCCTATCTGGTCCAAGCTACTGGCCTGCCATCCATCTTTAACACCCAAGTGGCAGGAAGGACCTTGCGTTTGACATCGGACCTAGCGCAGAGCATTCTTCGAGATATGGATAATCATTGGTCAGTTCCCGGCTCAAGTTCGACATCGGTACGCTGCCTGTGACAGCATAACCTGCATTGGCATGTCTGGGCGAGCAGATTGTCGAGGTTGGCATGTCATTGTCAAGGTCCATTGTGGAAAATGAAGGAACACGTAGGCAACGTTGCACATGCCAGGCTAGAGGCACGCCAGTCCGCACTCGATTACGTCCGCATGTACAGTTGAGCAACCACATGGAAGCACAGGAACGCGTTCAGGTCCGTTGTGGCAAATGAAGAAATATAAATATAAATAAAAAATAAGTCCATACAAAAGTCCATACAAAAATTTTTTTGTGTATTGTACCAGGCTAACATTTCAAGTGGAAGAACATGTCTGGCCATGCTTATGCGCCTTGCACTGGGCGCATGGGATTGAGTGTTGGTCTCCGCAGCGGCCGGTAGCTCCACCAAGTGCAACAACTCTTGGGTAAGACGTGCGTCAGGCTCATCATGACATGGGACATGCAGCAGCAGCTGCAATGAAAATATGCACTGATGCATTGGCCATAGTCAGAGTGAGGTTCAAAAGGCTGTGGCAAAACTGGGAGAGCAAGGAACTAACAGGAAAACCGGGAAGAAAGGTGCTTGAGTTCCTCGATGCTTGAATTCCTTGATTGCACCATTGGAAGTGATCCTGAATCATGGTCATCTGTCAGTTGATGTAATGCTTTTATGATGCTCCTGATGGTGTGCTTTGATGTACACAGAAACGATGTACACAGTAACGGCTAGGCATCGAGTCTAGTCTGCTCTGACTTTCTCTGCGGGCAGTCGTGCTTTGCGTCTGCCCACAGGTGAGCTTGTGGCATTGCGTTGCGTTACATATGCATATGTGCATTGACACCAGGGAAGCCGACAGAGGACACGCAACGGGATGGGCACCGCCCTGGCTTACCCTGACCAAGAAAACAAAACGAACGCAGGGAACAAAGCAGGCAAGGCAGGCCAACTGAAGGTGGAGCCGCCTAAGCCAAGGTCAAAGACTAGAGAATGGGACGCAAGCAGGGCCAGGAGACCCAGTCGGTCACGTCTAGGAAGAGGCAGCCAGGCTGCAACAGGGCGGAACGTCAGAGGTCAGGGACAGCTCCACTGTAACAGGGGTCAAAGAGCAGCAGGGCCCGGAACACTGGCACCTAGGCTGCAGGGTCAGGCTGACGAAGAACCAGGCGCCCATCTTGCAGGCAAAAGAAGCAATGGTCCTGGCCTAACAGTTGGCATCGCCCTGCTGCACCACAACAGACAACGCGTCTGTACTTCACTGCAGAGTAGCAAAACCCCACAACAGGTTGGACCAAGCCTGTGGCTTGGCTTGCTGCATTTTGCCGGTTGCCACTGCTTAATGCACACCCTGCCACAACGCAGCAGTGTGACCTGAATAGTCTGCTTTGGCCACTGCATGGGCAAGCAAGGCCACATGCTGTGGCTGGACGTCAGCTGCAGTCCAGGCTGGCTCGGGCAATCTACACAGTGCATGCTGGCATAGGCCATGCATGGCCTGCTGCCCCATGCCTGCACCTGTCAGCCCAGACAGGAGCTGCTGCCAGACCTTGCTAGCGGACGAGGTGTGGTTTTAAGAACCTGCAGCTTTGCCTACCGCTTTGCCAGCCCTCCAATTCGCATGCGTGCGTCGACGTTGCCTGTCACCTCAGCGAGCTGCAAGTTGGCCGGGAAGTGGACCAAAGGAGTGGGCCGGAAGTTGAAAAAAACACAAACTAACACTTAACTAAGAAAGTAAGAAAGTAACCAAAGGATGCGCCCTAAGCCAGCTTATGATTAGCCGACCCCGTTTCCGCAGCCCCACCCTGTGATTGTCTAGAAAGTGGTTGCATGAAACGTAACTCTGGACTGGCGCCACTTGCAAGGGCGCTGCAGCTGGGTTTACGTCAAAACGATGCAGACACGAATATTGTTGTTCCATACATGACTGCAACAAGGAGTACAACAAAAAGCTGTTGTTTTGTCCGTTTGCAGCTGAACAGTGGGAACCGACTTGGTAGCCTAGCGCATCTTGTTCCCATATTATCGGAGGCTGTAGGAATGCTATGTGCCTCACAAGTCCTGGTCGGAGCTGGTTGCATGTTCAGGCATCCACACCCAGCACTAAAAATACTGGACGAGGAAGGTAAGCCCTGCGGTTGGGGTTTGTTCATTACTCTCGTCCACCTCAAGCCAACTTCAGGCAACCACCAAGGGGCCGGGCAACACCTCCTGGCCGGCAAGGAACCGTTCACTGACGGACATCGCCCTGTTTCAAACAGTGGGCTGGGTTTCTGTAAAGTTTTGGATCATCAGCCACTGACCGGCACAAGCCACCAGCACTAACTGAGAGCCCAGTACCGCCAGCTGCTGAACCGGTTGCGGAGGCCCTCAGCAAGCAGCGGGGGGTTGACAGACAATTTACCCTCTTTGTTACATCGCATAGTCGGTATGGAAGCACGACAGGGACCATATCAAACAAGGCACCAGCCTTCAGCAAATGACTTCTTTCCAGACATCGCATTGCTTCTTTCTTCGTCGCTTCCAGGTGAGCGTCGTCATGCCATGCCTGTATGACTTGGGCTGCGACATTCACCCTTGTTAGACCATTCCCAGGCCATATACATATTGATTACACCAGGGGGGCCCATCAATGCCATGCACTGTCGCTTAGACTTGACGCCATGCCTCATACAACACATCACAACGCCATTGAACTTTCCGGTTTTGTACCGGTGACCTGATCAGCCCGACAGTGCACGACCAGCCCAACATCCGGCGGGCGCCATGTCTCACAACAACACCATTAGGGCCTGCAGACATTGAGCGTGAACGCCATGTGCGGAACAAGGGTGGTGATCAAAGAACGCATTTCTGAATGTCCCCACCTCCATCCCTTCGTGACTGGCTGGCTCCCTTTATCTAGTCTTTGGCCTTGACTTTTGCGGCCCCGTCCTGTTTTGCTTTGGGTTGGCCTGCCTGGCCTGCTTTATTCCTTGCTTTCGTTTTGCTTTCTTGCTCAGGGTAGGCCAGGGCGGTGCCCATCCCGTTCCGTGTCCTCTGACGGCTTCCCTGGTGTAAATACATATATATATCCCTTCTGCTTCTTGTCGCTTGAAGAAGAACTCGTACCTACAACAACACAATTGACTGCACACTGTACAGTGTTGCTGTACATATCTCATATGCATCAGGGACTACTTGCATCACGGGACAAAGACCCTGACGGGCACCGCCCTGGGCAAGAGGAACGAAACAAAACAGGCACAATCAGGTGTTGATGAGCGCCCCAGACAGTCTTGACATTCCTGCCCCACTCAAACCCCCAGCGCATGCCAGGCTATTACTTTAAAGCCCAGGCGAGGGCTGGGATACAGTGACCATCTGCCGACCAGTCACATGTTGGAGACGTTGCAAGCACGCATGTTTTGTTTTCACCTCCATGCTTTGCTCTCCATGCTTTGCCTTCTTCTTTTGTGGTTTGTCCTTGTCCCTTAGGCCTGTGCTGCCTGCTGCTCCCTGAGAGGTCTAGTGTTGAGCTTGAGCCAGTTGAGCACATCGGGCTTGTCCTGAAGCCTGGGGGAAACCTGGTCCCACACCTGAAGGAAACAGGCGACACCCATCACAGGGACAATGGATAAGAAAAGATAGCACGATTTGCTGGTAGCCATTAGCATCAAAGCAACTGCCATACACTATTGATTCTGTCACCAATAGGACAATTGATCAACAGGGTAGAACAGTCGAACAGCACAATTTCAAGTCATGACAGGCCCCAGAGGCTCTGAATTGAAAGGAAGTTGGGAAGCCAGGATGTGCGACATGGCAGGAACCAGCAGGAGATTGGAACGAAGCATCGATTGATTTGTTACATCAGGGAAACCGTCAAAGAACACATGACGGGGTGTGTTCTGCCCCCGAGCAAGGAAGGAGAAGAAAGGCAGTGATTGCATCATGGCGAGATAGGTGCTGGATGACGTCAGGAAGTGCTGGTTTCCGTGGCGATCAGTTTCTCGTTTTGTAGAACGTTCCTAGAAAACGTCTTGCACTCACCGCCCTGTGATACTTGTCAACCCAGTCCACCTCAAACTGGGACATCAGGCTGAGGTCCATCATCTTAGTCTGGATGGGAACCAGGGTGAGGTAGCTGAATCCAAAGTAAGGGACGCCACCGAACCTACATTAGTTCAGGGATGAAGCAGAGCCAGTGTGTGGAGGACTGTTTGCACACTTCGTACCAGGCACCACCATATGCCGACCATATGCCCACCATACAACTTGTATGCCCACCAGGGCAAGCAAGAGTGAGCACAGACAAAGCAGCAATAGCGTAAGGGAAGTTGTTCCAATCCTGAAGCCCTTTTGACTCTCCATGTCACACCCCTAATGTGCACCCGTGTCCACCTCCCTGACCACCAGCAAACAACTACACACCAAGTGACCTGCCACACATCCCCCTCTTCTCCCAAATTTCCCCCAAAATTCAACTTTTCTCTCCCCCCATCTCCCTGATCCTTACTCTTGTTCTCCATCCTCTGCCCGTACCTGTGGTGAGGAGGGTGTCCACCTCCTTTCGTCACTGCCAGGTACCCTGTCCCTGGTGGCAGAAATGCCCATTATACACACCATCCCATCCTTACTCTCATTTTCTTTCCCACACACACCTGTGTGGGGTGTCCACCTCCTTGACCACGGCCAGGTTCTCAATGCGAATGCCGAAGGCGCCGTCCTCATAGTAACCCGGCTCATTGCTGCACACCTGCAGAATCGGACCGCACGTGGGAAGGTTACTCGTTGTGCATGACTCCATGCCATGCTGGATTCATGGCCGGCATACCGAAACAGAAAGGAAAGAAAAAACAGCCCTTATCAGAGGTCCAACAAAGGAAAAGCTGCCAGGTGGTTTGCAGTGTCATGCGTCTGTAACCCACCATGGTGCTGCGTCTTATGCCATGCAGGTCTCATCATATCCGCCCACTATGTGTGCTGCCAGGATGCAGCCCGTGAGTTGTTTTGCCATTTGTTATACAGAAAGAGCAGGAGCAAATGCAATTCAGAATGCCGACCGAGGTGCAACAGAAGCACGAACATGTGCGCTGCCGTTGGATGTGTGTGCATTAGTGTGCATTGCAACCACCCACCGCAAAACCTGCCATGCACCAGTGACTGAGAAGGGGATATCATCTGTTGCGTATTTGTTAAGGAATTGCCAGACACCCACCATGTGCGCAGCCAGGGGTGTGGTGATGGCGAAGCGCATGGAGATGGACTGAGGCCCCTCGTGCACGTTCAGTGCTGCGCCCACACCGTGGCCTGAAGGACAGCAAAGAGGTGTACACAAGATAGATAGTGTACACAAGATAGATAGTGTACACAAGATAGATAGTAATAGTACTCTTATTAATTGATTTGAGGGCTGCATCCACACCATGGCCTTAAGCAAGGAGAAGGGGTACAAACAAAACCATGGCAGTGGTGAAAGCAACATGACTGACTACAGTTCTATTGGTGGAGTTCAGTGCAACGCCCACACCGTGGCCTGAAGGACAGGGAAAGGGGCCAGGCCAGGCAGCAGTTTGCGAACAGCATCAGCATGCTTTGTATATGGGATGATGTAGGCAGCCCATGGACCGCATCACGGCCGGACAGGAAAGCAAAGGGTCATCTACCAAAGTTTCTTTGGCATGCAATGTACAGTACACACGGAGTACATGGAGAGGGAAGACAGAGGTACAAGCGCATGAGCAGGGCAGGGGTCAGGCAGTGGGAGTAAGCATCTCAGAGGACACTTTTCACAAGATACGGCCTTCAGAACAACATAAGGGTGGCAAGTCAAGGACGCATTTGCAACGGGCCTGACTTCAGACTCTTTAGCAGTATGCCACCAGCTGCACCAGAGAAAAATTGCCTGCTCATGGTGGCCTATCAGTACAATCACACCGGCTCATGATCTCCGCCAAAAATGACCAAAGGCCGTCTGGCGGTTTTCAAAACGCGGGAGACTGGCGACCGAATCATATACCGGCTGATCAGCAAATACAAGGAGCCCAGGGAGTCTCTCAGCCCCTGTCTCCCCCATACACGTACCTGTTCCATGTCTGTAGTTCAGCCCGTCCTTCCACAGCGGCATGCGCGCCATGGAGTCGATGGCCGAGCCCGGGGTGCCCTCGGGAAAAACAGCCGTGTCAAGGTTGATGTGCCCCTGGGAGAAGCAACAAACATGTTAGTGAAGGGAGTGAGTGAGTGAGTGAGTGAGTGAGTGATGGAAGTGATGCAGATTGTGCATATGAATGTGATGCAAACGGGTATCCAAGGCAGAAGAAGCCTGCGAAGCGTGCTAGTCCATGCGTAAGCGCAATAAGACACCATGAAGTCTCAGGCCCTCTGCAGCAAGCATGGCACGGTATAGGCATGTTCGTGCATGTACTTCACGCTCGTGGAGGCACCACAGAGGGTCTCGTGTTGTGAACAAAGTCCAGTATCATAACAACAGACCCCGTCTCCATTCTCTGCCTTTCCAGCACCCCTTGTTGCACGACCCCAACCCCTGCTCTCTCAACAACAACAACAACAACAACAACAACATGGTAAGGGACAACTGGCCCAACACTGTCGGTTGCCGGCCCCCTCAAGAGACCCCCAAAGCACTTCGAACCTCTGCTTGCCGCCTCCACACCAGCAGCTGTGTTGTTAGTGAGTGGTTTACTGTTACATCCATTGTTTATGCGAGTGTCCTTGAAGTATCTGATTATGCCCTGCATGCTGCAGCAAGGGTGTGGCTTATGAATTCATATCAATATGAATGGTCCCCTACCTGCAGTACGCGCGTGTAGCATCTCTTCTGGTAGTCGGTTGGCGTTCCAAAGTGCATGGTTCTGGTGATGTCGGTTGTACCACAGTCGAACTGTGCGCCTGAGTCGACCAGCAGCAGCGTGCTGCCGTCCACCGTCTTGCATGTTGCCGGCTGGGCGCGGTAGTGAATGATGGCACCGTTGGCATTGGCGCCTGAAAGGGTGAAATCGACCCGTAATTGTTAGACATGCAGTAGGTGATGACGCCTGGGGTAGAAATGATGACGGTACCCAACGTCGTCTCTTGCATGGCTTGCTAGCGTTCGCACTCGGTGCATGTGGGGACCCCTGATGTAGTCAATGTATATACATATAGATATTTAGGGGTACGTACAATGCAGGCAGGTATGTATGTAAGGTATGTTTGCAAGGTCAGTCTGAAACATCGAATGAGGTAGTGGGCGATGGCACCTGAAAATGGCAAGTTCACAACCATTGCTTTCTACAACAATGGACCTGTGCCTGCTGTTAGATGGGGCACAATATACCGTTCTGACCACCATAAGAGAGACATGCACAAGGTTAAATTACACTTCAAAAGTGATTACACACGCAAGTGACATGCGCCTAAAACAGGGATGCTTACAGTCACGGTCACCAAGTGGTCTCAGAAGGAACAAAGGGCAAGGTGAACAGGCTGATCAACCGACATAACCGCTTCAGAAGGGGTCATTGTCATTGTCAGCGGAAGTGGGTAGCTGGGAAAGCTCAAGTGTCTCTCTACCAATCCCTATCGTTTCCATGACCCAGCAAGTACATCGTAACATTGCACAAACACCTGCTGATGACACCAGTCAATGTGCTCCTTGCACCACGCTCCTATATACAAACTCTATATATAAAGCGCCATAGATGCATAGAATCAGGAAACCCTTGTCACCTGCGATGGTGGGGAACGACGGCTCCACGAACCCCGGTTGCTGCGCCCTCCGGCCCGTCAGCTGCACGTCCACCTCCACCTCACTCAACGTGCGACCCGAGGAGATCTGAGATGGAGTACAGGGCAAGTGAGGGCAAATGAGCAAATGACTGATGACCCGAGGAGATCTGAGATGGAGTACAGGGCAAATGAGGGCAAATGAGCAAATGACTGACGACCCGAGGAGATCTGAGATGGAGTACAGGGAAAATGAGGGCAA
>QAXH01006742.1:23214-39596 GCA_004335635.1 Chloromonas sp. AAM2 | reverse complement strand
GGATGGCCACTAAATTGAGGCCACCGGCTTGAGGCCACCGGCTTGAGGCCACCGGCTTGAGGCCACCGGCTTGAGGCCACCGGCTTGAGGCCACCAGCTTGAGGCCACCGGATTGAGGCCACCGGCTTGAGGCCACCGGCTTGAGGCCACCAGATTGAGGCCAATAGATTGAGGCCACTAGATTGAGGTTCAATGCCCCACCTCCTTCTCCAGGTAGCACAGTAGGTCGGCCAGAGCCACCGCATCTCTCAGGTGGGCCTCGCGCATACCCTCCAACTCAGCAGCGTTCTTGACGGCCTGTTGAACACACACATGATGGCACTGTCAGTTGAGCTGCCTGAGATACCTTTTCCCTGTGCACTGTCTGAACAGGCACTCTCAGCAGCCCGAGGGTTCAGACAGCCCGTTACCCTATCATTTTTTATCCCCAAAAGTCAACTAGGCCATTAAGAGCTAGCAATTGCGTGCTCTCAGTGTAAAACAAAACCAGCACAGGCACCACGCGCACCAGTGCACTCTTGCACGTATGGCCGCTCGCATGGCATGGTGCATGGCATGGTGCATGGCAAGATGCATGGCATGATGCATGGCAAGATGCATGGCATGGTGCATGGCATGGTGCATGGCATGGTGCATGGCATGGTGCATGGCATGATGCATGGCATGATGCATGGCATGAAGGTCTGGTCTTGTATGGCCTACCAAAGTTAAGACTGGTGAGCAAGACTGAGTGCAAGATGATGGCGCACAATAACATACAGCTGCTTGCGAAACAGCAAACCGCAGTATTTGAGAATGCATGTATATCTAGTATATCTGAGGAAAGCAAGATAGATGCCGCAATAGGGCAAGACTGACCCTCACTCCACCCAAAGAATATTCCATATGTATCCAGGCTTGTCACCTTTGCTGCCACGACGGGCGAGCTGCTTTCCACAATCTGTCCCTTGGCGGGCGCCACCGCAGCAGCCGCACCCATGACGCCCGCATGCGACACATCGCCGGTCTCGGTGCGAGCACGCTTGCGGCTGGAGCCGTTTCCTGAGAGGCAACGAGAGTGAGAACCGCATGTGAGAGGGGTGGCATGAGTGAGACGGATGGGATGAATAAGAGTGATGGGATGAGTGACAGTGATGTCAGGAGTGAGGGGCTGATGGACAGGAGGGGTGCGAATTGCATGCACAGGTGTGCCAGCAGTGAGAATGCCTAGAACGGCATGGATGCCTAGAACGCAGCCCCAGCAAAATGGAACCCCTTCACTAAGACAAAGCCGTCACATTGCATCAAAAGCCGATGCTGCAGCCCAACATTAGTTCCTGCTTATTAATGTGTTCTCCTGACACATGCTTGATAATCACCCACTCGTCATCTGCTCCTGCTTCCTAGTGTGTTCTCCTGACACAATGCCTGATCATCATCTGATCGTCATCTGCTCCTGCCTCGTCCGTACGATGGAGAACAGTGAAAATGCTAGGAAAAATGAACACTTCATGCTTGTGTTGAAGGGCCAGTAGCCCAAACTGGTACTCATAGCCTGAATTAAAATCCAATGAAATGAGAAGCATCCCAACCAATGTGACGTCAGTTCCCGCCTACCTCCTGCCTTGTCCTTGTCCTGCGCTGCGGCTGCCACACCCTCCTTCACAGCCTGTCACACAACATGTGCAAGGCCACATGTCAGCATGTGCATATCACCGTGACGGCATGTGCATGCAAACGTGTCAGCACGTGCATATCTGCGTGACGGCATGTGCATGCAAACGTGTCAGCACGTGCATATCACAGTGACGGCATGTGCATGCAAACGTGTCAGCATGTGCATGAAAATGTGTCAGCATGTGTGCGCATTTGTGTCAGAAAGCCACTCAGAGAGTGCTGCTACTCATATAGACTGTGCCTTCTAATACAGACCTCTTGCCAACGACATGTCCGCGCAACTGAAAAACTGGCCTATCCACCCTCAATTGATGAACCACAAAACCGACCGCTAAGTGGCTGCAAATCTGGTTCATTCCCAACACATGGCAATCACAACTGACCTACGACTGATTCACAACTGCTTCAACAGACCCAACTGACAGGCCAACTGAGAAACCGACCTGACCACGTGCCGCACCTGATACACCGCACATGAGACCTTGGACGGGTCCAACATGACCACATTGCCACCTGCTGCTTCGGTTTTCACGTCTGACAGGAAGGTGTCGTATGGCCGGATCAGCACACCTGCAGCCTGCATGGCAGCGGGTGCATGCGCCAGGATAGTACCTTGAGCCACCACGTGCACCAGTGTTCCAGACTTCATCTTGGCAAAGTCCATTATGAAATCTCAAGCCTTACAATGGTCAATTTGGACCTCAGCCATGCAAGGCACTTTAACACCAGTCAATTTAACACAGTAGGCACCACCTGGATTACACTGCTGTGTGCCTGCGGTTTCTTGCCATTTGAGTGCTTTGCCACCTCTGTAGTGACCTTGGCCATGTCCCACGTGACCTCAGCACGTGACTGGACCCAGACATGTGGCTAACACACTGCCACCTCTGTTACTCTAGCAACTTTGGCAGTGCTGGCCATACATAGCCATATATAGCCATGGGCCCATGACAAAGTTCATGGGGAGAGTTGGGGTTAGGATCAGGGTCCTCGTGATTGCGGTTTCTTACCTTGAGGTGCTCTGCCACCTCTGTGGTGACCTTAGCCGTGTCGACGTACATGGCTGTGGGTCCATCCAATCGGACCAGGGCATAGCTGAGGGCCACGGGGTTGTAGCTGACGTCACTGCCTCGTGTGTTCATCAACCACATGACCTACAAGGGGAGAATAGCAATGTGTGCTGTGTGTGTGCGTGCGTGCGTGTGTGTGTGTGTGTGTGTGTCTAATGTCACTGCCATGCGTATTCTCAGCCACTTTCCTACAAAGATAGCAACCATGTGTATGTGAATATGAGGGCATGTGGTTTGCATAGCTTTTCTACATAGGACAACACAATCAGACCCCAGCAGTGTGCGTGCATGTGCGTCAGGGAATGGTTGCCTTAAGTTGCGGTCAGTAAGTTACAGTCAGAGTCGGCACGCAATGCCTTAAGCTGCTTTGAGCTGCTTTGCAGATCAAGGTCATAGCGACTGTGCTTCCTTTGTGCCTGCAACGCTGCCAGTGTGCTTCCGTTGTGCCTGCAACCAATTGCTTTGGGTGAATTCTCCCACTGAGTTATCTAGCACCTGATTTGCCTCTGTATTCCCCTAGCCCCCCGACTTGCCGCCCACTCCCCCTTGACTGACCTCAGCCCTGTCTTTCGGTCCCCTCACCCTGCCTTGCTGATATTTAGCCCCTCCCTCCCTCCTCTTCTTCCCCACCCCTTAGCGTACCTCGTCCAACATGGTGACGACCAGTGTGCTAGCCTTGGCCGCCTTGAGCTGCGCCTGGAGCTTCTCCACCTTCTGACCCACGCTTTCACCAGCCCACTGCAAACATTGCTTGCATAACGACAAGTATGTATATGTACAAGTTTTGCGGTTGCACACATTCCATCCAACAGCGTGAGTCAGAGATGCAGAACACGTTGCCGCCCACTGTAAACATTGACGTCAGTATAAACAAGCCAGGTTCATATCGCCCAACGACAACAGGCAAACCATCAGGCATATGTTGCTGATTTCAGGCGCCCACCTACCAACCGGGAGGTATTGAGTGAGTCAGTGATACAGAACAATAGGGTGTCAGTGGACCAGCGTAAGAAGAAGAAGTCCGCTGCTGCACAGAATCCCACTAAGCCCACGTAAAAAATCTCTTTCCAGAACCATGCTTACCTCCTTGCCTCTATGACTAATCGCATGTACGTATGTTCCTGCAATACCTGATGCTCTTATATTACTGTGCGCAGTACTTCTCACCGTTGTACTACGAGTTATGCAGTACTAGTCATGCAGACTTCTCACCTTGATGTGCAGTATATCACCGTTATCACCTTGTACTACAAGTTATGCAGTACTAGTCATGCAGACTTCTCACCTTGATGTCATGCACTCTGAGAGGCTTGCTGGGTGCAGGTGGCTTGGCTGACCCCCACGCCTTGTCCACAAGATTGCCATCCGCCAGAGTAACCACCTCCTTACCAACTTCCTGTGCAACGTGCGATGCAGAAACCGACACACCCTTAACTGGATCATGCATGCAGCGTGCGAGCAGGCAACAACTGAAAAGCATGTCACTTTGAAAGCATGTTACTTTGAAAGCATGTTGTTGGATGCTGGGCCCGATTGTTGTCACCACGTGCTGCACGAGTAACCGTCCCAACCGACAAACCTACCACGTGGGGGCATGTGAACGCACCTCACTTCACGCAAACGCACCTGCAGTCGCCTGGTCAGTCGCCTGACAGCGTCCACAGTGTGGCACAGGGGGTCAATGCCCACACGCCCACCCTCCGGCAAGTGCGTTGCGAGCCAATCTTCCATCTGCAAGGAACACAGCAGCCACCTAACAGACTCGGCAACATGCCGCAGGTGCACGTGTTAACAAGAACATCAAAATCTCCTCACTGCCTCTTGTTCACCTGTTGACTTCGGTCAAACTGAGGTCAAAGCACGCCTGGATAGCCCCTGAGATTTGCTATGCAACACTTGATCGCCATGTCGTTAACCAAAGCCATTCACTTCTAGGCCCGGTTCACTTTTGAGCGTGCCCGGTAGTGAAGAATGGAGGTGACAATGACGACAAACAAGTAAAAAATACGATGCGGAATGCGGGAGTCGAGCCCGCGTCTGTCCGGCCACAACGGACTGTTCTAACCACTAAACTAATCCCGCTTTACAGACTGACTCTCTGCGTGTGCACAACAACATTCTTGCCGCCCAAGTCATGATGACGCCCTATCGTGGTGGCCAGGACGCCGTTTACGGCCGTGTCCGGCTGGCCCCAATCTGTAAGCTCTTCACCACCGCCTTTTCAGCCCGTTTTTTTGCCTCCCGAGGTTGCCAGTGGCTGTAATTCTCAGCAACTCTCTCCTGCTTCAGACAACTGTTGCTTCCTGTGTATTTTGTTTCCAAAGCTTGTGTTTGTGTTTTCCAAGTTCGTTGGCGAGGCTGGGATTGTGCGCCGTTGGCGTTGCTTTGGTGTCTTGCTTGCCGCGAAGTTTTGAACTGCTGGAACCTTACACCCACACGTGATTGCCTTCGTTGGTCAATCAGTGAATGTCGCAACTGTGTTGTGGGAAAGGCCGTCTGAACTCCAAACAGGCAGCTGGGCATTGACGTGCCACGTGATGTGATCTTCTTGATCCCCTGATTCGCTCTTCCTCAAGCTATCCCCTTCTGTTACTCACATGACCGCAACTGCCTTCCCTGTTGTATAAGGCTATGCGAGCTACACACAGGTAAGCATAGGTGGCATTGGCATGTTCACGCATCGTTGTACAAACCCGCGGTGGCCCAAACACAGTTTAAGTACTTGCTTCGTAACGGTTTTCACCGCCGGTTTCCGAAATTCACTGAACAATACGGTATGTGTTCCAGGTGCCTTTGCTTCCGTACTACTGAGAACTCACGTCAGGGAAGCCTGGCATGCCTGCCTTCATGAGGGTCCACTGCTTGCCAAGCTCCTGGCTAGCCTGCACACATGCACATGCATTATATTATATATACATATGCACATGCATTATATTATATTATATATACATGCTATTAGGAAAGCTACTCACTCACTCCGTCACGTATGACCGATTTGCGAACAGTGTTAGCATTGTACATATGCACACGAGGGCTGAGATGATGTGTTAATGCCATGCAATCATAGAACTGAACACGTCCCATCTTACCGACAATGTACACTTGCCAGAGAATAATAATGTTTGTCAGTGCATGCACATGTCACAACGTGGGTGTGAACAAGCACGAACAAGCGACAAGAATGTGCTTCATTGCTATTTATTACACCATGTGCGCCTGGGCTGGGTCTGGGCCATGTCTGATAGGGTGCAGCTCAACTCTAATTCTTCCACAGCATACGGTGCCCGCATGCACCGAGCGCGAACACTAGCAAGCCATGCAAGAGACAATACACCAGTCAACACAAATGTACAAGCGCACAATAAAGGCATGTGCTCCCTCTGCAGGGGGTAATCCATCTGACGCGTCCGTGCCTAACACTGTTTCACTTGCCATGCAACTTGACCTCACTTTGCCATGCCCATGTTGCTTTACCTGCAGGAAATACCTCCCGTCAGTCCAGAGCAGCGCCTGCTCAGTGGTGATGACTGCCCACCCCGCAGTGCCAGTGAACCTGGATAGCAGAGCAAGACAGAGTGGCTGCATTACAAAAAGCTGCGTGACACAGAGCTGTGTGCCTGTATCTGACTTGTACGGTGACTGCCCACCCCGCAGTGCAAGTGAACCTGGGAGGCGATAGGCCAAGATAGGCATACTTATTTGTTGATAGCCGGGAAGCCTTTACTGAGCAAAGGATGGGATGTGTGCCGTGTGTGCCGTGAGTGCCGTGTGCGCCGTGTGTGAGGTGTGTGAGGTGTGTGACATGTGCGCCGTGTGTGAGGTGTGTGAGGTGTGTGACATGTGCGCCGTGTGTGAGGTGTGTGACATGTGCGCCGTGTGTGAGGTGTGTGAGGTGTGTGAGGTGTGTGACATGTGCGCCGTGTGTGAGGTGTGTGAGGTGTGTGACATGTGCGCCGTGTGTGTGTGCCTGAGGAGTGAGTTGGGAGGACAGAAAAACAACACAGGCCAGTGCCATTGCACAAAGACGCATGCCTTGCAGTGCCAAAGACAGGGTTATGACTAACCCACCCCGCAGTGCCCATGAGCCCTAGGCAGATCAGTGCCATCACACAAGCACCCGCATGTGGCACCACCCGCATGACCAACACTCTTAGGATGCCCATGCCCATGCAAGCTGAAGCTGGTTCTCTCCGACTCACTTTGAGATGAACTCTCTCCTCTTGAACGTCTCTGGCGAGTACTCGCTCATGTGGGGGTCCTCGGTGGGCACTATGTACGCATGCACCCCCTTGCCCTGGTCGGCACCGGCCTGTAACGCACACATGGTGAGTAAAAACCCACAAGTTGTAATAGATACCGAAACGTATAATTGTATGGTAATGCTGACATTGTAGTCCGTGCACGGACAGGCAGGCAAGCAGGCAGGCAGGCAGACAGACAGACACTGACCATGGCCTGCCAAAACGTCCCATCCCACACAAGGTGATAAAATAGGCATAGTAACGGCATGGTTGACGGAAGCAAGTTAGCGGCATGGCTATCTCACTCACCATGGCTTGCCTGAGGGCAGCCAAGCGCTCGCATGGAGCAGCAGGTGCAGCCTCCTCAGTGGTCATCTCTGGTCTGGCGGTGGTGGACAGGATAGAGCCGCCGAGCTTGCCAAAACCCTGTGCACATGCAAGGGACCATCCATCTCTTGAGTAGCGTGCTGTCACGTGCTGATGCTGATCACCGCATGTGCAGCGGCAGTGTGTTCAGATGGGCAACGGCTGCACGTGTCCAGCAGGCAGAATGTCCAGCAGGCCTCAATCTAAATCCTTTCTGCTGCAGCCCAGCCACAGCAATCAGTCTGTGTCGTGCAGGGGCGTTGTAGGTAGAAACGTTGAAAATAGGTAGCCAACACCGGCACACCAGAACGTGACAACACACCGTGATGGTTTGCGAGTATTGCAAATTCGTGTGTAGCACATCAGCTAAAGATGAAACAATCCCACTAAGGCCCCCAGCAAACTCTATGCAGCCTCTTTAAACGATTGTTCAGTAGCAGAATGCATCTAGCAAGGACCAAGGACCAAGAGAGAGAGAGAGAAAACATGTTGTTCATGAGTACAGTTTGTCGCATGGATGCTATTTGCTTTTCAACCGCCAACTGGCATTCTGGACAACATGGTCATGGTGCTATAGCTACAGATTGTAGCAGAAATGTTGCGGATTAGCATACGGTTGGGACGTCATAAAATCCCCAGGTAGCCTCACCCTAGTTCCAGCTGCAGCTAAAAGGCGCGGCTGAGCGTGCTCGGGCTTTGATGGGGAGGCAGACTGCATGCACCCACAATGGCATCACATGGCATTCACAGATTTACATTGCCCAGAGCATCCATTACTTTCATGTTTGAGCTAGGTCCTTGTACTCTCTGTGGTTCCTTTACAGGGTTGGTTCACTCCACACATCAGATGTATGACAAACTGATATCATCTCTGTGGTTGCAAAGGCTGATGCATGTGCTTGGGTCCGTCATCATGGCGTGCCAGTCAAAGCCCATTTGACTTGGATGGTATTGTCAGGGGTTCATGTCGTGCATCAAGCATCAAGGACTCACAGTACGCTGGAAAGGAGCTGATGCGCCAATGAGTGCAAAAGAACCGCTCTTGCCACGATGCAGGTGTACCCTGGCGCGTGCTGAGAGTGCAAGCATTGCCTGCTCTATATCAATATCGTGGGTAGTCAAAACGCCCTGCCAACTGCAAGACAGCAGGCAAAACGCGCGCAAGATAAATCGCGCCGTTAGAAACGCTCGACCAACCATCATCAGTATGATTTTGCAGTTGAAGTATTGAGAACCAAACGTGGGCTGCAGTCTTCCTGCGGGCGAAGTAGCGGCTGGAGGCGCATTGTGTCCAAGTAGGGCTTCATTCATCCTGAACGAAGATAAGCCAGGCAAGTCGGCCAATAGTGCCCGTGCTACTCCCTCTTTCCTGTTGCATGCACGCACGCACGCATGCGCGCATGGGCAACATACCGGTCGTCTGGCCACGGTCTTACACTGCCGGACCCAATGATTCCTCGCAGATGCAGATGCCTTGAACACGTCATGGCGGCACATTCATCCAGCAATCCAGCAGCTGTGCCTGTGCAGCACAACCTAGCATCAAAGCAGTTCTAGGATAACACCAACCTTGGACAACCTGAACCTTGTGCTGGGAACCCAGCTGGGGCAGGAATGGTGGTGAAACAAGGCCCAGTGGCCTTCCATCACTCCTCCCTCGGCACATTCATAGTGGGAGCATGGTGCCTCGTCTATTTAGTCGTGGATTCTTATCAGGTGTGTGATAGCACGGGTGGATGGGTGGGCAAGGTAAGGGTTAAGGAACAGCCAACTACTCAGTTTAGCCGGGCTTGTTTACAAGACGTTAGATACACGTCATACAGCGTGCCTTAGGTACACGTCTGCGTACAACAGAATAAACCGTGCGTGTTGTACGGTGAGTGCAACCCTTCACGAGTACCGCATATATTGCTCATTATAGCTGGGCTTGTCAACAGAGTCGGGGTGGCAGATGCAAAAAGACGTTGGCCTTGATGCGCAGCAAGCATGTGCTGCAATAGAAGTTGTCTGGCTAGCAACAGGTGTGTATGATCATCATCATCATCATTACTATGTCTGTGCAGAGCATCCTGGATAAGTACCACCTGGTCAAGCGCTGGTGGTGGTTCTCAGGTGCGGCCGTAGAGGGTTGGGAAAGTCATGGATGAGGCACTGTTCTCAGGTGCAGCCGTGGAGGGTTGGGAAAGTCATGGATGAGGCACTGTTCTCAGGTGCAGCCGTGGAGGGTTTGGAAAAGTCAAAGGTGGAAATGGGGCTGGGTGGGTGGTGTGCTGAGCTCCAAAGCAATGCTGTTATTCCAAACACATCCTGGTCCAGAAGGGCAGGTGTGGCTTTGGAGGCAGGACAGGAGTTTTTGTGTTTTCCAGAAAAAGAACCTGAGCAAGGTGGGTGGGTTTGTGGGATATGGGGCTTATCCGTGGCATCCACAAACGAGGAAGTCAAGTAAATGGTGGAGGTTTTCAGGAGGTGCGACCAGAAAGTGAAGGAGTGGGTGAAGTGGATTGTGAATCAGAGGCCACTGCGAGCGAGCAAGCCAACTGTCTGAAATATCGTGTCTGCATGCAATACACGCAAGTGCACTGTACTACTTGCACCTAGTTCGCGTTTTGGTAGCAGACCAAATCGCGCCAGTCATCATCAGGGCATGCATCACGTTTTCAAATGCTTGCTCTGCTGCCTGACCCTGCAGCGGTGTTGGCGTACTTTGCATGGTCGTACGTCCGGCCCTACGTCCGCCTGGGCCTCGGATCGGCCACAAGGTTAGTGATCAAGGGTTGGTAACTGACACAGACACGTGTACACAGGGTGCAACCGACACAGAAACGTGTGCAGCTCATGGAGTAACTGACACAGAAACGTGTGCAGCACAGGGAATAACTGACAGAAACGTGTTCTAGGGATAAGCATGCACACAAACAAACGTCATGATATGAATTGTATGTTGTTGGACCGATCAATTTTTCCTATTGTACCATATTATTCGCTTATGATATATGTGCAGGGCCCAGATCACCTTCACTGCTGCTACCTGAATGGCACATGTCGACAGGCATTGAAGATAATTTGAATATCAACAATGGTCGCTGTCCTGTACAGGGCCCAGATCACCTTCACTGCCTGCTACCTGGGCTGGCTGTGTGGCGCTGTGTTCTACCACCTGCCTCGCCTGGAAGCCATGGGCTTCGAGATCCGGGCAGATCTGTCGGTATTCATTGTTATATTCATTTCAACGCTATCGGTAAGGCACATGGGTGCTGCGTAACCTGGGGCTGTGGAAATGGAGCAAAGCTGAAATACCCCACGTCAGGTTAGTCATGGTTTTGGATTGTATTTCTGTATTTCCTACTCCACCATTCTGTATTTCCTACTCCATTAGACGGAAACAATACAAATGAAGCAAAGCCAAGTTTTCAGGCATGCCACATCATTTGGTACCGCTGCCTATGAATTCACTACAGACAAAGCTCCTTTTTCGTTGTTTGGATGAAGCGAGTCTGTTGGCGTGTACCTGCCAACATCAGGAAACCGTCCCATGGCGCGCCCATGGCGTGGCGTGGCCATGGCGTTTGCATGGCGTGGCAACGGCACCCCTGTGTTCCTCTTGCTGCATGCAGGCCCTGTCTTGCCTATGGGGTTTGCATGGCGCAGCTGTGCGCATGGGCCTGCTGGAGCCGCAGGTCAGTGCGTTGTTCTAGCAAATGCTCGTCAATTTCTTGTCAATTCAATCACCGGGGTGTTCGTCAGTTTCTGCCTGTCTGTTACACGTTCTCTGCACTTTATTTGAAACGTCGAGTATATGTGCGTGCAGGTCAGCGCAGCCCCTGGTGCCCAGGCATGGGAGGTGGTGGCGGGGCTGCTGATCAACAGCGCCAACCTTGCGCTAGCATGCAGGTAGGCTCATGAAGCAATAAAGGCTCATGCAGAGACATTTTTAGGCATCTTAGGTAGTTTCTACACCCTAAGAAATGTTTTTGAATTTAGTCCATCCATTGTAGGAATATGTGTGTGAATAAAAAGGGGCCGAGGTGGCAGGCCTGCTCATCAACAGCGCTAGCCCGGCTCTGGCATGCAGGTGGGGCCAGGCATGGGCTGGTTGGGCTGTAGCAGCCCAGTCCATGTCTTTTGCTCCTCCTTCTCCTCTTCCACCCTCCGCTATCCTAGAGATGTCGCATTTGCAAAGAGGTCAAGCGATTAGCCTCTTGATTGGACTCGAGCATGGGCTCAGCCATGTCGCACACAACTGACGGCGGAATCGTCACCCTCACACTGAAAACGAAATGGTCTTTCTTTTTAAACTATCCAATGATGACTGGGGTGATGCTGCTGTTACTTTTTGCTTCCGCTCGCAGTTCTTATCACTCCGTGTGTGGCAACGGTCTGGTACCCGACCAACACGCGACGGGCAGTGCGGGCCAGGCGCTAAGGGCGGCTGTGTGTGGCAAGTGGCTGCACCCGCTGCCCACCGCACACTATCCCAACCTGGCGTCATGGATGCTGTATGGTGGGTGTGAGACGGCTGCTATCAGGGCCGCCATTAGGCACGGATGGGAATCATATTTGCTGTGCGTTGTGAGCAAGGATATTCGCTGTGTGTTTGAGCATGGCCGGCCTGTACAAAATGGAATTTATCAACTAGTTGTTTGCTCAGCTGGTGGCAAGTTGTGCTCAGCGCAGTTTTTTTGACAGGCAGACTGTAAAGTAGCAATTAGACGGAGGGTACCCGAGAACTGTGGTCTTTGAACGTTCAGGCAGCCAAGAAAGCCACATCTAGTGGGTTCGCCCATTCATGTGCGGAATCGGGCAGAAACCTTTACATCTAGAGCTTCCAGGTCCAGAGGGGATGCTGATGCCTGGCGACCATGACCATGTGCATCTGTGCCATGTTGCGCACCCTTAACCCCTCCGCAGGCGAGGGCGTGAACGCCAAGGCCACCAACTCCACCAGCATGGGGCCCCTGATACCCAACACCGGAACCAGAACCGGCCCCATGCCCCAATCTGCTGCCCCCCACCTGGGCCCCATGGACCCCTTTTCCGCCCACATGGACCACATGGGGGGTGGCCACATGGCGGGCGGTGCATGGGTTGGCGTGCCAGTGACCGGCATGGGCGCAGCGGGTACTGTGCGGCTGCCGGAGGGCAGTGTCCTGTCGCCTGTCCTGACCATGTGGATCACACTCATGCTGCTGTACATAGGTAAGGACCACACGCATGCTGCTGTACATAGGTAAGCGTCACACTCATGCTGCTGTACATAGGTAAGCGTCACACTCATGCTGCTGTACATAGGTAAGGATCACAGTCATGCTGCTGTACACAGGTAAGGATCACACTCATGATGATAGGTAAGGAACACGAGCTGATCATGCCCCTGTCCACCCCCCGGTCTGACCATTGACCCTGCATGCATCCCTTGTGTCCTTTGCAGCCAACAGTGTGGCGGACCATGCGGCCGCCGTGACGCTCCATGCGGCACACATCACTGAGTTACGCAGGGAGGTCAAGGGAGGCAGGTAAGCGGTTGGTCAAACCGTTTTGTTGGTTTTGTTCGTTGGTGCCTATCGTGACCCTGCGCAAGTCCAAACTCCAATTGAGAGTACAGACCCTTGTTGGTGCCTCACAAAAAGCTGGGTTGCTGAGAAGCTTGTCACGCCTCAGCGCCTAGGGATCTGCCCATTCAGCAGAGATTGTGCACGACATGCGCTGATTGCAACGCAAGTTACAACGCAAGCGCACGGGCCATTGTGCCGCTCCATCCGCTGTATTGTGCTCACCTCTGCGCGTCGAAGAGGCTCTTACTGGTTTACTGCAGCTCGATTTGGAAGCGGTACGGTCAGCGCTCGTTACGCGAGCGGCGTGACACACGTGAGCGGGACAGTGTACCGCCTACAGTCAGCGGCACGACACCCGGTATCGCCACTGTGCCTGTGGCTACCTTGCCGGGCGGAGGGGGCAGAGCCAAGCCACCTAGGCCCAGGGGGCCTCTGGAGGTAAGGCAAGGCGATTAGGTCTGCATCTGGGTTGCAGCACTGGGGACGTTTCTAAACCACGTTACCTGTGTTGGCATCCGGTGCCACTGCTCCTTCCAAGCTGGCCAAACTCAGTGGACCTTTGGAGGTGAGGCGGGCAGTGCTTTGCAGCATGTTCACCGTGCATGATAGCATACTGGAAACCAAACCAGAAAACTTACAAGAACCATTGGCTGAAAACCCAGGGGGCAGCACTACCACGTGATGTGTGGCCAGGCATCATTGGCATGAGTACTGTCATGCTGCATGCTAGTTTCATGACGGCATCATGGGAAGCGGAGACTATGGGCACGGATTTCCATGCATGCCAGTAGGCCTGCCATGCACAGCTCCCGACCGTGTATTTGTAGTAACCTCGCTCCAGTGCATGCCAATGCCTACTCTTTGGTGAAACGTACCATGTCCAAGCCAAGTTCAAGCCCCAGCCCGAACGTGCATCTATGTTAGGTTGGCCTGAACATGCATCTATACCCTCCTAGCCTGAACTACCTGAGCATGCATCTATATGCGCCTAGCCTGAACTACCTGAACATGCATCTATATCCGCCTAGCCTGAACTATTTGAGCATGCATCTATATGCGCCTAGCCTGAACTACCTGAACATGCATCTATATGCGCCTAGCCTGAACTACCTGAACATGCATCTATACCCGCCTAGCCTGAACTACCTGAACATGCATCTATATGCGCCTAGCCTGAACTACCTGGACATGCATCTATATCCTCCTAGCCTGAACTACCTGAACATGCATCTATATCCTCCTAGCCTGAACTACCTGAACATACATCTATATGCGCCTAGCCTGAACTACCTGAACATGCATCTATATCCGCCTAGCCTGAACTACCTGAACATACATGCACCTAGGTGTAAGGTGGCATCTATGTCAGGTTGTTGCCCATGCATGCGCATGCGTGTTCAGGTGAAAAGGACCATATCCAAGGCGAGCTCGAGCCCCAGCCTAGTGGCAGCTGGCGCAGCCGCCCTAGGCCGACGCGTGCTCCGCAGCAGCCCCATGCAAAACCTAGTTCGCGATACCGAATGGCTCGGACACCAGGCGGCGGGCCTATGGGACAGAACCCTAGGGAGTGGCACGTGGGGAAGCACGTTTCACATGGCCTACCGGTCGTTCAGCATGCATGGCGGCAATGCACGCCACGCACAGAGGACCACGACGTGGAGTGGGTCAGGCGCCGGGGGCGCGGGTGGGGCGGGGTGGGAAGCGGGGACGGGAGCGGGGAGTGGGATTATGGGGTTGCGGCTGTTCCAACCGTCGTTCAGCGGCTGGGTGGGGCATGTGATGGGGGGCGTGGAGGGAGGGGGCGGTGGCGGGATGGCGGGGACCGGGACGGGAGCGGGAACGGGGACGGAGGGGGTGGTTGTTCTGAGGGAGGGGGAGGAGGAACCTCAGCCCGACTTCCTGCCCATGGTGCCCTGGTAAGAGTGAGGTGTAAGGAGAGTAAAGAGTGAGATAAGTGAGGCGTGGAGGAGTGAGGCGAAAGAAAAGTAAGGTGTTAAAGGACAATTGATCTGCGTTGATTCAACCGACCATTGGCACGGGTTCCCGGGCCTGGAGCATCACACCTTTGCCACGCAAAAGCCTGATAATGTCAAGCAACACGAACACAATTGGTATGCTGTCCTGGTGGTTGTTTCTAGCCGTTTCTGGACGTTACTGCCGTGTTCATGTGCATCCGCACGTGATCCCGCCCATTCTGCCCTGCACGTGAATGTAACATGTCCCCACTCTGGCTCCAGCGTGACCCATTGTGTAACTGTGATCACTAACCTTACTAACCGTGATACTAACCTGGCGTTGTAACAAAACCATGCTTAACCTTGCACGTGACTATTCTTTTGTTAACTCAATTATCTTCCTGAGCACTGGACATCTGGTCATCTGAAACCCACCTTTGAAGTGTCCCTGTCTTCAGGTTGACATATAGGCAAGAGAGAGGTGCGCCTGATGCGAGATACGTGGAGGTATTATCTTGCAACATGTGGTTGCAACAAGTGGCTCTCAGCAGTTTGGTCGCATGTGGTGCGTTCTCTGTACCTGTCCTTAGGTACTCCGGCACCAGCGCTGACCTGCTCAAGATGAGTCTGGACCTCATCGTGTCGTTCAAGCTGTTCCTGGGCCGATTTGACATGCGAACTATGCAGGTGAAACATAGAATGGGCGCAGAAAGGGATCTTGCATGAGCAGAGGCAGCCAGCTATGTCAAATGATCAGAGTCAGCCGGCATGGTGTGGACAAAGCTAGCGATCCTGGCTTGAAGCAAACATGCAACAAACATGCAACAAATGGTTTCAAGCAAACATGCAACAATTGCACGTTTGGGGTTTTGACTTGCGGCACTGCGCTGATTCAGCACTACATGCATCCCACAAGCATCACATGCCCTCCACACACACCTCACACCTGTAGCAATGTGCAGCAATCATTTCCTCGCATGTGGCGTTGTGCAGCCATGTGCTGGAGCGAATCTTCCACACGGTTCACATGTTTGTCACATGCAGCGACGTCTAGCGAGGTGAAGCACAAGGGACGCGCCAGGAGCTGTAGCTAGCACCACATGCACCACATGCACCACATGCTCCCATGCAACGATGCCTAGCAATGTGTAGCACAAGGGACGCGCCAGGACCTGTAGCACACGTTCAGCACCACATGCTCCACATGCTCCGCAGGTACCACATGCTCATTCCGAGTCACGTGATACGCACCTGACATTCACACTCCACTTCACGTGTTGTTTTTCACATCCCTGTGGATACGCACATTGTGCACAGGGGTTGTGTCTCAAGCTTATCACGTCAAGCTCATCGCATGCATCGCATGGTCATCCACATGCTGCAGGCCGCTACGGGTGCTTCTCTGTCAGAAGCGCGCAGTGAGGGTGTGCCGAGTGAGGGCGACGGGTTCACTTACGAGCAGTACGACGCACGGGACGAGCTGTGGCTGGACTTCATAGCAGGTGAGCAGTGAGGGTGTGCCGAGTGAGGGCGACGGGTTCA
>QAXH01006742.1:11244-22966 GCA_004335635.1 Chloromonas sp. AAM2 | reverse complement strand
GTGCCGTGTGAGGGCGACGGGTTCACTTACGAGCAGTACGACGCACGGGACGAGCTGTGGCTGGACTTCATAGCAGGCAAGGATCGTGAAAGGTTGGATATGTTTTTTTACTTCAACCAAAAAACTCCAGGTTGTGGTCAAGGTCTCTAGCAGTGACGTTTGTGCCTGGTAGCGGGTAAGGATTGCAAAATATTCCAGTTCCGTTAAATAAGATTTCTAACTATCGTAATGTTCAGCGAATTTCGGAACCAGCTTTGGAAAATCTTCAAAATGTGAACTTAGATTGTCAAGAAAATCCTGAGCCGAAATTTTCAAAGGTGGCAGAAAACCAGGTTCGTAAAATTGTTGAGTCAGAAGCAGACTTACGTTGCAGCTCAAGCTCTAGGTGTTAGTTACAGACAAACCCTGTAGTACTAGTGCACACCAG
Organism: Chloromonas sp. AAM2; assembly: GCA_004335635.1. Classification (NCBI taxonomy): domain Eukaryota; kingdom Viridiplantae; phylum Chlorophyta; class Chlorophyceae; order Chlamydomonadales; family Chlamydomonadaceae; genus Chloromonas; species Chloromonas sp. AAM2. Next base: position 22,539 of record QAXH01006742.1, on the reverse strand, counting down.
TGCCAAAACCAGTGCTGGATGGCTCAGTATCAGTGGTTTTCAAAGCCGTTCCTACTGCAGAAATGTGCCCAAGAACACCTGAAGTTCGTAAAAGCTAAAAGCTCAAACAGCCATAAACCTGATTCGTAATTGTTTTCCGACCATCAGGTTCCGAAATTCGCTGAACAATACGGCATTCCCCTGCCTCGTAGGTCCCGTGCAAGTCATCTGACACTTCAATTTGAAATTGTGTTCAGAGGACTGATGACCGAAGCTAGGAAAGCTTGTCCCATTCAAGTGCAAGTTGGAATGCCTCGCATCATAAACGAATGATGGACGCCGAAATAATCATACCATCCTTGACAAAATACATGGATACAGGTCCCCTTCTTATCACATGAAAATCCTTTGCTCTGCTACCCACGATGAGCTGTTTGCACTGCCTTCTACTGTCTGTATGCATCTCACAATGCCCAGCGTTGTCATCCATGTCTTTTTTTCTCGTCATGCATCTCATGATGCCTCAACTCCACACTCTATGTGCACACACTCCATGTGCACACACTCCATGTGCAGACACTCCATGTGCACACACTCCATGTGCACACAGTCCATGTGCACACAGTCCATGTGCAAACAGTCCATGTGCACACAGTCCATGTGCACACACTCCATGTGCACACACTCCATGTGCACACAGTCCATGTGCACACAGTCCATGTGCACACACTCCATGTGCACACACTCCATGTGCAGACACTCCATGTGCAGACACTCCATGTGCACACACTCCATGTGCAGACACTCCATGTGCACACACTCCATGTGCACACACTCCATGTGCACACACTCCATGTGCACACACTCCATGTGCAAACACTCCATGTGCACACACTCCATGTGCACACACTCCATGTGCACACACTCCATGTGCCCACACTCCATGTGCCCACACTCCATGTGCCCACACTCCATGTGCAGACACTCCATGTGCAAACAGTCCATGTGCACACACTCCATGTGCAAACACTCCATGTACCCACACTCCATGTGCCCACACTCCATGTGCCCACACTCCATGTGCACACACTCGATGTGCAAACACTCCATGTGCAAACACTCCATGTGCACACACTCCATGTGCACACACTCCATGTGCCCACACTCCATGTGCCCACACTCCATGTGCCCACACTCGATGTGCACACACTCGATGTGCACACACTCGATGTGCAAACACTCGATGTGCAAACACTCGATGTGCAAACACTCGATGTGCAAACACTCCATGTGCAAGCATTCCATGTGATGACGCTGTGCCCTGCAGACACAGGCGATGGTGGCAATCCCACGTACAGCGTTGCTCGGGCAGTGGCCGCCACAGCTCTAGGCGTCACTGTGCCCGCACAACTGGCCCACGCCCTGCCTGTACCCAACCCCGTTCCCGCTTCCGCTTCCAGCACCGCTCCAGCTCTCGCGCCTGTGGCCGGGCAGACAGGGAAAACCGCAAATGGGGTTGGTGGTGGCGCTGTGATGAACGGTGGTGCTGCAAGTAATGGCAATGGTGGCGTTCTGATGAATGGCAGCAATGACGGTGGCAGTGCGAGCCTACATAAGCAGGGCAGCAAGGGAGCGGATGGTCTGGTGGCTGGTAATGGTGGTGGTGATAGCAAGCAGCACCAGACGCGCGACGGCAAGCCGGCACATGTGCCCGCCCCACCCCTTGCATCCACAACATGTTTGGTGTTGCCGCGGGCGGAGGTGCTGCTTGTGGGGGGAGACCTGGCATACCCAAACCCAACAAAGTGGGTTCCATAGCTCTCGGTGCTGCACGCCCAGCAGCCTAGGCACATGGCAGCTGCCTGCACCGAGCGACAAGGATCGTATTTCTTTGATGTTTTTACTTAGCACAGCCATGGGTCCTAAGCTGAGCTAAGCACAGGGCCTGAATTTAGGTTGCATATTGCTGCCGTTGATTGGGCAGGAAAGAGAGTAAGCATGCCCTGGGTGATCTTGACACTGATCGTATTTCTCGATTTGGCGGCGAATTGAGCATTGGCTAGTTGCCACGCAGGCTGAGCACTCTTACGTTGCCAATCGTTCTCAGCCTGTGAATGACGTGCTTTGATCGGCTAAACCCTGGGGGCCTAGTTCTGAACACGTTCAGCTATTCCAACTTTCAATCCAACAGTCAAGTCTCAACCCTCTTGTTGTATGTCCTGAATCTTTTCTCCGTCCTAACCCTCAGCTAACTGATTCTGTTTTCAGGGAGACGTACGAGCAGCGGTTGCTGCGGCCCTTCCAGGACGCGCTGCCGCCCCCTCCCCACCACCACCCAGAGCGCCTGGTGGTGCACAAACCCGATTTACCGCCCATGTGGGGGGTGCAGGAGGCGGTTCTGCCTGGGGGCCTGAGGGGACTGTCGCCACGGGCCAGCAAGCATGCCTCCTCGTCAGCATTGCGCTCGTACCCGGGCCCTGCATGTTTTGCCATACCAGGTGGGTGTGCAGAGTCTTTACGCCTGTGGGTTGATCAGCGCCTTTGATGAAAAGGACAGTTCATGTAAAAACAACCTTGACAGTGTACGTAAAATGAGTTGGGCGGGTAGAGGCCGATGAATTTCAGAAGCTGTTTCCCAAACGTGAGGAAATTAAACAGTGCGAATAAGAAAAGACGACAAACGATTGCAGTGCTTGCCGTTCGCAGGTAACCACGACTGGATCGACGGCCTAGAAACGTTCATAAACTACATCCTTCACAAGGGTTGGTTGGGCGGTTGGCTGTTACCTCAGGAGAAGAGCTACTTCTCACTCAAGCTGCCGCACGGCTGGTGGTTGTTCGGCCTGGACCTGGGACTGAATGAAGACATCGATATGTGCCAGCTCAGGTGGGGCTAAGGCTTACGTAACCTGGATTGATTCTATACATCCGCACGCATTTACATCCTGTTTTGCCTTCAGTTGGCCTGCCTTGCCTGCTTTGTTCCCTGCGTTCGTTTTGCTTTCTCTGCTTAGGGTAGGCCAGGGCGGTGCCCATCCCGTTCCGTGTCCTCTGACGGCTTTCCTGGTGTGAATAGATATATAGTTTACACATTCTTTCAAGCTATCCCAGCTACATGTATTAACCATATTACGAGTCAGAGTTCAGCTCTAGAGTGAGGTTCAGGGTTGGAACTCCTGCAAAGGTCAAGATTGAGCCTTACAAAACAGCACTTGTCATTTCAAAGGGACAGGGTCAGGCTATAAATTTCCTTGGAAATCCTGTCGCTGTTTCAGGTGATGAGTCATTGCATGCCTTTTCGTCTTTTTTCAGGTATTTTGTGAACGTTGTCGAGCAGCGCCTGACGCCTGACGACAACGTGCTGATCATGACGCACCAGCCCATGTGGCTCATCGAGTGGTTCTGGCACAAGCTGGCCTCGCCGCACATGCGACAGCTCATCAGGGGCCATCTGAGGGGCAGGGCACGCGTGCATTTGGCAGGTGCGTGTCTTGGGGCGGCGGTTGTAGGCGGGTGTTGATAAGGTTGCGTCCGTGATCTCCGCCTCTAACAAGCAGTGTGCAGGCCTTTCACGTGAGCTCTTCAGCTTCCAACTGTCAGTACATTCATATTCGAAACGGCGGTTTAAAATAGCCCGTCTCCGTCTCCATCTCCCGTCTCCAATCACTGGTACGGGCCATTTCCGATGATCATACATGCAAGTATTAGTGGTGATGGGGAACACCGGCGACCCAAAAGGGTGTCAATGCCAGCTTAGTACAGCGCGTGCTGAACTCAGAAGCGTTAGGGTTTGGTTTGGTTACTAGTGCACACGGCCTGCCTGCCTGAGACAGATGCCTTACCTGCTTGACCAATACAATATGGTCGGAAGGCAATAGTGTTGAATGCAGTGCACGTGTCTGCTGCACTTTGCAGCAAAGCTCTTCATCAGATGCTTGACCCCAACCCTGCATGTTCAAATGAATGGAGAGACAATGTTGAGTGCTGTGTATTCCGCTCGAGGTGTCTGGCAAGTCTGGCAATCCTAGTTCGCTTGCTTATTGCCTTCTGCAAATGTCTGCTGTGCGTGACAGGTGACCTTCACTTCTACATGCGGCACAGCTTCACTCCACCCCAACCTCCTCAGCTGGCACAGCCACAAGCCCAGCCAGATGCCCCTATTCCGCACGCCCCTGCAAGCTCTAATGCCACACCCACTAAACCCTTCCACGGAAAACGCCCATCGTCAGCCCCTGTGCACTCCGCTGCAACCGCCGCTACAACCGCTCCTGCAACCGCCGCTACAACCACCTCTGCAACCGTTGTGACTTTACCAGTCACAGCTCCAGTAAAAGCTTCCATAACTACTCCTATAACAGTCCCTACAGTCCCTACAGTCCCTATAACAGTCCCTACAGTATCGACCCGAACAGCGCATGCGGAGCAGCTGCCGCATGGGCTGAGTGGAGCCGCACAGGGCCACGGTCACCACTCGTTTGCACGGGGCAGCAGCGGCTCGGAGGGCGTTGGGCTCTCCTCAGGTGCGCTGCCCGCTATTATCTATGCCTTTTGAAATTGCATTATCTTGTTGGTGGGCTTGGCTCAACTCTCAGCCTCCTTACAAATGACCGGCTTGCTTCCTTACCTTTTGCTTCTTCCCACATGTGTTGTGTTTAGTTGTCATCCTGTTGTCCAGAGAGCAGTGTGTGCTGCTGGGTTGCTGTTTTTGTTTTCATCTGAACACATCAGGTTTTCATCTGAACACATCAGGAGGACTGTCAGCTGACGCTCGCAGTCCTGGCTTCCCTCCCATTCCCCTGGCTTGCCTTAATAATAAATGTGCATGATATTTCACCTCCACGCACCAAGGTCGATGCCCATGGTGCGTGTTCCTTAGGTGTGCTTGGCACATCGCCCCCATCCAACGGCACAGGCTGGCAGCACGTGACCGGCCAGGACGCACGCGGCCAACCCCCCTCTTCCTTAGTGGGCGGCAGCAGCGGGGAAGAGAGCGAGGGGGGAGTGTCGGTCGCGTCAGGAAGGTCGAGGCGCAGAACAAACAGGTGGGGCCCTCAATGAATATGTATGTTTGTGCCTGGTAGCCAGACATCTTCTTGCTGCTCCTCTTACTGTACCTCTTTCCGTTTCTTCCGTTTCTTGCCGTTTCTATGATATGGACGTTTCTACCGCAAGTACAAGTAGCCGCGGAGAAGCCTGGAGAAGTAGCGATAGACTATGGCAGTCTTTCCTTGATTGTAGGGAGGATGTGTTTGTTGTGCTGTGTGGCTTTTGTATGCTGTAGTATGGCATGTACTGTATGTGTACACAGGGACCGTACCGGTGCCGCTCGGCCGGTGGGCATTCGTGCATTTGGCCGGCAACTGCCCACCATCTGTGTGCAAGACCTCGGCCTGGCACCCCCCACAGCCCTGGGCATGCCGCATGGGGCCATGCATGGGGCGGGTGGGCCCATGCACCCGCTCATGCGCTGCGAGGGATGCATGGCAAGGTAAAGTGTGTGGGCATGCTGCATGGGGCCATGCATGGGACGGGTGGGCCCATGCACCCGCTCATGCGCTGCGAGGCATGCAAGCATGTCTGCCATCTCTTGCCTGTGTGTGTGTGTGTGTGTGTGTGTGTGTGTGTTAGGAAAGGGGCCAGGACCGTAGATGGAGGGCTGGCCATGCAGGTTCATTGTCTTTGTCCCTGGCTTGCCCTGAACAGCTGGACAGCATTTGTGCAAGAGCTCGCCACTGATGGCCTTATGTGTGTTTGCTTTGTGCTGTTATCATCTGATTGTTCATCTTATAGCGTGAAAGGGCCCTTCCATGGTTCATATCGCACACCGTGGTACAGTTGTCAGGTGTGTTGTTTTATTGGTTTCGCTACACCCTGCAGGGCGCGTGAGCTGCGTCATCACACCTTTGACCCGGAGCATCTGATATGCAACGGTGAGCAGCGCACTGAAAGCAAGATACAGATAGTTACATAGTTGACACAAAGTTCAGTTGCCAGCCCCATGTATGCATGTGCCGTCACTGTATGCACGCCCAGTCACATGCTTGTCACGTGCCTATCACATGCCTGTCACATGCCTGTCACATGCCCATCACATAACATGACACACAGGTGCCGGTGGTGCCTTTCTACACCGCAACCACCTATTTGCAGCCGCATGTCTCTGCAGTCACATGCCCATCAAATGCACATCACACCCCCATCACACCCCATCACACAACCTTTCACATGTCTATCACACACAGGGGCCGGTGGAGCTTTCCTCCACCCCAGTCACATCTTTGCAGCCGCATCCTTCGTCCCGCCATCCGACCCCGCAGCCGAAGCAACCGCCGCACTTTACTCGGCCGCCCAGCTTCCGTGCACCTGCCGCGTGCACATGTACGATGCAAGAGAAGCGTGGGGGGCGGGGCCGGCGGGGTTCAATGCGGGGTGGGAAACGAACGTGGCCGCTGCGGCACCGCAACCGCCAGTAACGGCTTTGGTGGGGAGCGGGGCGGGGCGAGCGGGACTGGGCGGGACGGGACGGGCGGGAGCAAGCGTGGACGCAAACGCAGGTGCGTAACCATGTCTTCTCATGTTTCGTGATTTGAAATATGACCATGCATGATTGCGGGCGTGGGAGCGGGATGGTGGCGGCGGGAAGCGAGCGGGACACAGGGCGGAGCGGGACGGGCGCGGGCAAGTGCGTGCTTGTTTGTTTCAGATGGCATTTAGCCGATTACAGTGGTTAAAAGCCACAATCCACTCTTGGATCTACCATATGAAAAAACAAGGCGCAGATAACATGTTGGTAATGGATAACAAATAAATAATAATAATTAAAATTAATAAATGACCAGGTGCAGGCGTAAGCGGAACGGGCATCCCCCCAACTACTACGGCCGGGAGACGCTGCCACTGTGATGATTGTCTTGTAGACGAGACACATCCTCTCATCAAGACACCCAAACATGCAACAAAATCAACAAATATCAGTCAATGTCAATGAATGCTGACCAGGTGCCGGCGGGGCGGCCATCCCTCCGGCGGCCGTGGCCCGGGGCCACTACCAGTGCGAGGTGTCGTACCCGTCCCCCGCTAGGTCGCTGCAGCTGGGACGCAAGAACCTGCACGTGTTTAGGCTCAAGAACACCCGGTAAGGGGGTGGCCAGGCATTCATATCATTGATTGTTAGACATCGTTGTGCAGGCTATCCAGTCCGCAGAGCAGACGCTGATGAGAGACAGACCAATGCTTCTGAATCTGAAGCATCAGCTAGGATGCAACTCTGGTTCATCCGCCCAGAAATCGCTGTGCAAGGCGTTTTTGATAGATGGAGTACATTGGACATGCACCCTGTCAGTTTGTCAATGGCATCCTTGCTAGTTCTCCAACCTGGCAGACGTCATGTTCTGTTTGCTATGAGCACATCTGTGACTTTCGTGTGAAAATGGTGCCCTGCTTACAGGTTTGATGTGATTGGTGGGGTCCTTTACTTCCTACTGGTCATCTCAGTCATGCCCCGCTGCTCAAGACCCGGGCCCATAGGCTCAGCATTGCTCGCTCTCAACACGCCTCTGACAGGGGCAGAAACCGACGGAAACGGAAATGGAAATGGGTCTCCGGCACTGGTGGGCGGTGTGGCTGCTATCCTGGATGCTGACACACATCTTGAAATGGCGCTGGCTGCGACTGCTGCTTATCTGGATGCATTGTGCTCGATTCTCACTGACAGGTGAACGGCCATGCGGTATGCATACACACATATACAGGCATGTACACTTCAGGCATTAACAAACGAAGTTCGTGCACATGTACACACACGATCAGATGGCGTTGGCGGCTTAAAGCAATCTATGACTGCAAACCAGCTGAAGGCAGGCCTATATGCTTGCAATCTTCTTATGTTTGGCACTAGGTGCTGCTGTTTTATGCTGCATCCGTGTTGTACGTGTGCTGCATCTTCTGATCGTGATAGTCAGCCTCCAGGTCCCATCGCTGATGCCGTGACTAGGACTGCTTCTTGTCTGTGCTGCAGTTACATCTCGCTGGCTGTTGCGGTGTTTCTGCTGGCCATGTGCGTTGGCCTGGCCAAGTCAGGGGGGGTGGGTACCATAAGGGAGGAGCCTACAGGGGGAGGGGCAAGGCCCCATGACGCGCCACAAAAAGGTGGGTCATTGAGACAGGCAGGCAAGAATTGGCAAGCAGATCATGTTGGTTTGTTTTGGGGAGTTACTTGTAGGATTGTAGTGTAAGAAGCCATGGGATAACATTTCAGGAGGAGCCAACAAGGAGTCAAGGGAAAGCCAGTGGGCAGGGCGCAAGGCCGCATGATGCGCCACAAGAAGGTGTGTCAGTTGGATTATGAGATTGACAGTGAAGCCGTTGCAACAACAATGATGTTAAGGGTGGAGCCAGCGGGAATGGGAAGATGGGAAAGTAAATGTGACTGGATTCAGCGAGGGGAAGGGAGGAAAGGAAGAGCAGAACTCTTTTTCTGCTGCCACGGGATGCTGCAGAAGTAGGATGGGAGTCAAGGCGACTGAAGCCATGGGATGGCAGATAGGAAAAGGTGTGCCCTTTTGTGCCTTCGTTGCAAGTTGAGGTTTCGGGATTGATCGCAAAGCCAATCGGTCACTCCTCGCCTGCAGTCATGATGATGCACATGCCAAGACTGACGAGCCCATTCGCTGTGAGCAAGGCTGCAAATGCGATGCAGTGTAATACATGTACATGTGTTTACACCAGGGAAGCCGTCAGAGGACACCGAACCTGGCCTACCCTGAGCAAGAAAGCAAAACGAACGCAGGGAACAAAGCAGGCAAGGCAGGCCAACTGACATGTAGTGCTTACGGCGCATGTGTCTGCTCTTCAGGTTCTTTCTTCTCCAGCCCCTCTCTGCCACAGCCGCCCCTGGGCCTGCGGTGGGGTGGCACGGGCGCACAGCTGCTGTGGGGCGGCTGCCACATGCTGTGTGAGTGGAATTGGTCCGATAGACTGGCTGACCGGCAGGCTGGCTGGCTGGAAATTATTCATTTGCTTCCTTCGGCTGTCTTTTGTCTCCATGTCGTTTTGTACTTGTTTTGAATGGTCTACATGTGTTGTGTACAAAAGGATTAATAGTTGACGGTTTGTTGTTTGGTGCACACGTGCTTGTCCTTAGGAGATGTCACCGACCAATGTGTACGTGCCTGCTTCTCGTACGTCTGCTCTCAGGGCTCCTGACCATGTTCGTTTCCTTCGTTTCTTATCCAGGTCACCTGACTATGTCGGTGCTGCTGCTTCTGCTCCTGGAGTTGGGAGTGGAGATGTGCATTCGACATGAACACCTGGGCAGGGACGGGCTGCACAGCCTGTTCAGGTGAGAGAGTGCAGTGATAGGGGAAGGACAATCTGAGATAAGTAAGAGGAAGGGAGGTCTCCACCTCTGGCCTAAGAGAGCACATACACTTTGTGCTACCATTTATTTTTTTCCACTATTTGCAGGCTGAGAGCATCTGCTGATTGTACAAAACCGAGCAATGCTTGGTACCATATTGTTCAGCGAATTTGGGAAGCAGCTTTGTTTCTCTTTTTGGACAACTGGACTTGGGGCAAGGGGTTTCCCAAGCAACCTAATCTGCGGTATCTTGTCGTGCTTGTCTGCCTGGTAGCAGGGGTGCCCGACCCTTAGGCAGTGTTTGCTAGCAGAAGTTCGTGATGTGGTTTGTGGCTGGTCACATTTGTTGGCAACTCTCATTGTGTTGTGTTTTCTTGCCTCCTGTCAGGTGGTACGAGCGGTTTGAGGCCGAGCACTTCCCGGACCCGCAGGGAGTGAGGAGACTGCTGCAGCGTGTGACGCTGGGGGTGTACCCCGGGCTGATTAAGGTAAATGGACGCACATGCCCATGCATTGTACAATCCCTTTGGTTGGCACGTCCCAGCCTGCCTGCCCCACTAATCTGCAAGAATCATGGAAAATGGTTCCTGGCCTGGACAGCAGTTGAGCATTATGTGAAGACTGTCCGGTTTATGCGTCCCACACTTGTACAGCCAGCGCCAAGCGTACCCTCACCACGTGGCTGATACCTTTGTATTAGGTTTGGTCACTGCTGCTGCTGCGTGTGTCTGCCACCCTTGAGCGCGCTGACCGGGTTCCACATTTCAGGCCGCCATGGCTCTGTTCGACCTGCCGGAGGTTGTGGCTGTGACCCGCACCGCTGTGTGCAGCGCGGGGGGCTCGATGGCAGCCATATCTAGACTGCAGGTGGGTTGATCTCGCACGCACGCACACACGCACACACGCCCGCACGCCTGCACGCACGCACGCACACACGCACACACGCCTGCATACACGCCCGCACGCATGGACAGCTGTGTGTGAGGGGGAGGGGGGGTCCATGGCAGCAGTATCCAGACTGCATACACGCACACGATCAGTTGAAGTCAGACATTGGAGGTCAGACACGCACACACACACACACACATACACATACACACAAGTGCAGCCACAAGTTGTCTTTTGCATCCTCGCTCTTGCTGTCTTTTCACATCCATGACGATGCATGCGCTTCGCCCAATCCAAGGCATGCAAAAAACCATAATTTAACCGTTAGGGCAAGAGCTAAAACGGCCTGGAACCTATTGAGTTGCCATGTTGAGGAAAGAGAAGTGCTCGTGATGTGAACCGGCAGGCAACCACACACACGCACATGATTAGGCAAGCACTGCACCCGTAACCAGTAAGCTGCAGCTACTTGTTCAGGTTTATGAGACACTGTTGTGTGTCTTCGTCGCCGTCTTTTGCACAATCACAATATGACAGTATGCACAACCACAGACAATGCAATTAATGACAATATGTACAATGCTCAGGTACATGAGATGCACTGCTTTGTGTGTCATTATCGTCTTTTGCACAACAAATAACAATACGCACAACCTCAGAATCGCGCCGATTGACTGCTTGTTCAGGTTCTTGGTTACTACGGCGGCATGCTTGCCTACTACTGGCTGCTCGCCACGCCCGCTGTGGGCGCTGTCTTTGGCGCCTATTTGTACGTGAGCGTGGCGTGGGGAGGGGTACACTTTGATGAGGCCTTTGCGTCGCTGCGGCTGCCTACCCACAAGAGCGTCACACGCATGCACATCACACCGTGAGTGGGCAGGCAACAGTCAGTTGGTTAGTTTGTTGGTTGGATGGTTAGTACGGGTCTGGTTAGTTAGTGGCTGGAGCGTCACACGCATGCACATCGCATTGTGAGTGGGCAGACAACAGTTAGTTGGTTAGTTTGTTGGTTGGATGGTTAGTACGGGTCTGGTTAGTTAGTGGCTGGAGCGTCACACGCATGCACATCG
>QAXH01006740.1:50873-62350 GCA_004335635.1 Chloromonas sp. AAM2 | reverse complement strand
CCAGACGCCCATCGCGCAGGCACAGAAAGCTATGATCCTGGCCCAAGGCCCGCCAGGCTGCTGTTTTCTCACTCAGGGTAGGTCAGAGCGGCAGCATGTCTCATGATCTGCTTTGCCCAACCCATGCGTTTTGTGTCAATCAGAGCAGGTCAGGTGCCGTGTCCTGCCACGGCTTCCCTGATGTAAACATATCATGGATACGCCGACAGTGAGAGACGTAAGCTTAGTATATAGGTTATTGTATACACATGTGTGTAGAGACAGGCGATTGGCTGTGCTGGACCTCCGGACTATACACAAGTTGCTTGGTTGTATATGGGAGGAACAGAAGCAGCACACGAGGATTGGCACCTTTGTAACAGTAGTCAGGAAGTTTAAAACATAAGAAAAAAGAAGTTTGCCAGTTCTGGGACAATTTGTGTGAATAGGTCTGTATAACCGCCTGTATATCAAGCCCAGGTACAGCTCAGACCCCGTGTTCAGACAAAAGGTAATCGCCAGATCACAGGAATTCAACATGGTTCGGCAAACGGAATGGATGGACAGCATGACAAACTTTGTTGAGCTTCTGCACTTGATGTGGCACTGGAGGAACGTTGACAAAATATCCAAAATATTGACGCTTAGTGTTCGAGTGCTTGTTTTAAGTGGTTGTAATGAAGCAGTATCCACAAGCCCCACTGTTGTCCCAGTACTGGCAGTGCATCATCGTCAGCCAACACATCTTGTTTGAACACACGTGAGTGTCAACTGCACTGGGACCGACACCGCTTTTTCAGTGCATGACCCAGGAATTGTCAGAACTGGCAAACTTCGTTTGTTTATGGACCGTACACACAGCCAGAAGGACACACACCAGAGGATCTGAATAGAATTGGAGTGCAGGGCGATCTGATGCTTGTGCTATGCTGGCCGAGGAACTGAGCAGGCATGGGATTCGGCAGGCCATCCTAAAGCATGCTTCATTGCCAGAGTACACCTATCAAGCAATCACACTTCCTTGCAATGCGGGAAAGAGTGCGTACTTTACCGAGAGCGTGCTACGCTGGGGCTGCTGCAGATGGTGCAACTTCACATGCAATACGTAAAAGCAGGGATAAGCACCCGACGCGCTAGCAAGCCATGCACCCCAAAAATTGAAGGGCGCTAGTGAAAGGGGTGAAGAAAGGCAGGAAGGCGGCAGCTGAGAGCCGTGTAGAATCATGCAAAGTCAGCACGTGCGCCGTTTGCACGAGCAGAACGCTTGCACGACGTTGATGTGAGTGAGATTCCTGACGTCCCCTGCCACCACCCACGCCATGTACACCTACAACATGCCGGGCGTGTTTTGTTGCAGCTGCCTGTGAACTGGACACACATGCATGAATGGCGATGCTGTGGCATGTTTCATACATTTGCATGCAGCGCGCGCCTGACAAACAAGTGCGTGCTCCCCTGCCACCACCCATGCCCAGAACTCCTCTTTCATTTAGCAGCTTGATTGGGCTTTTGAACCCATGGCATTTAAACCGATACCTGAACTTCAACAATGGCCACAAGCAGGAGTTGTGTGCCGAAGCAGAACTTGTTATTGTGCGACATGGTGCTGGGCAGGGGGGAGCACATGCGCACATGTTTTGCAAGCGCGCGTTGCATGCAAAGGTCTGAAAACTCGTCACGTTCCCAGTGTTGTTTGTGCTGGTTCACAAGCAGCTCCATGAAAGCACGCCCGGCAGGGTGTAGGTGTGCTGGGTGTCCATCTCAGCAACATCAACCTCGTGCAAGCGTGCTCGCGTTCGCTGTTACTTGGCATGCAAGCTGCCGCCTTCCTGCCTTTCCGCGCCACCTTCTCTCCTGATCTCTCTGCTTTCCATGTGCAGGAAAGGCGACCGTTAACGTCTTGCTGTTGTTTGCACGTGCCGAGTTTGATGGCCGGGTTTGAACAGTGCGCTTGCTCGTTTGTGCAAATGGGACATCTGTGGGCGGCATGGAAGAATCCTTGGATGTGGAGGCTCCGAGCATCACGTATGCGCCCATATCGTTCAGTCTTGGCCTGGGCCTTGGCACAGCCCCTGAGGCCCAACCCGCAAATGCCTTGCTTTCGCCGCTGCTGGCGTTCAATCCACACCAGCAAAGCAGTTTTTTCCGAGGAGCTGAGGAACCAGCTAGGAATCTGGACCTGCAAAGTCCACAGGTACACCTGTTTTTGCATGGAGGCGCAGATCCAAAACTAAACCCATCTTTGACCGCTTCCCGGCACTCACTCCCGCGGCATGTGCTTGCTTCTGCAGCTGCTGCGGTCTCGGGTAGAGGCAGCTCCCATCCCTAACGAGGCGGAAAATGTTGACCCTGATTTGCCGGAAGTCATTGAGATGGACTTGTCTGATGATGACGAGCAGACCAGACCTGAGTCTCCTGGAGAATTCATTGAGATGCCCCCCTTGCCTGAGTCAGCTGCTGCTCCATCCACTGACAGCCAGCCAGCTCTCAAAAGCGACAAGGAAATCGCAAACTTGGGCAGGAGGCCTTATTGGATGCGGTGGTGCAAGAACATCAAAAGCCCATTCTTAAGGCTGCATCAAGGTGGGGAGTGCTCCCATATTCCATGCTCCATAACCAAGAGAGGACGAGCCCAATCAATCTCAGAGTGAGGATTGCACCGTTAACCTAACGGCAGTGAAGTGCTTTGAAATCTCCTTGCCGCAGCAGGTTGGGATGCGTGTGGTTTGACCTGATGAAGCAGGCATCGTTCTTTTCTCTCGATGCTGTGCCTGACTTACAGCTAGTACACTTGTCTCTGCAGCAATCACTGAATGCATTGCATTCCTGGCTCTTGATGTAGTCCTCTCTGATCTGAACCAGGTTTGAACTCCCACACCCGTCTGAACTCCCACAACTCACCGTGATTGCCATGTCGTTTCTGTGTCTGCTCCTGCAGAAATCGTTGAGCTAGTTGAGTTACTTCAGCCCACAGAAGAGGAGGTGGCAAATCGGAGGGAGGCAGTGGAGGAGGTAACCGCTGCTGTAAGGTCCATCTTTCCCTCGGCGCAGATACAAGTGTTTGGGTCATTCGCCACAGGTGGGAGCCAGGTGTCTAGCTTGCATCGGAATGGCTTACAACGCTTCACCTGGCGACCACACTATCAAGCGGATTGCTCACGGATACAATGATACACTAGGCAATTGGTGCTGAGGAGGAGCTGGCAGCCTCATATCAATGTCAGTACAATCCACTGTCTGATGTAGCACAGCTGCAAACCTACCCATCCTTGTGGTGGTTTCAACCACCGGCTATCCCGTGTGATGATTCCAAACCACCGCACGGACTCAATTGATCGTGCCTGTCCTGTTTGTAGGGTTGTTCGTTCCCACAAGCGATGTTGACCTTGTTATCATCAACTCGAACTGCCATGACGTGCCCAGTGGCCTCAGGGCCTTGGCCACCACACTCATGCGAAAGGAGGTGGCGAAGAGCGTGCAGGTGCGATTAGTGTTAGGGTTTGGGGTCGAAACCTTGACATTAGTGTTCGGGCCCCATTAAGCTGTTCAGGGCCCGGGCTTCAGTGTGTGTGCGGCAAGAGTGCGGGCTGTCAAGAACAGGTGGGGGCCTGGTCGACCTCCATCTGTCCATCCAACTATTTGTTCAACGAAGCGAATAGGTTTGAAGTTAGGTTTAGGGGTAGGGTTGGGATTAGTTTTAAGGCCTCTCCATGTCTGGCAACAGTGCAGGCTGTCAAGACAGCTTCCAACCTGCGTTCTTGTCCTCTGTTTTCACAAAAGCAAAACTGTTGCCAGATGGGTGTTTAAAGGCAACGTTACATCAGGGAAGCCGTCACATGACACGGGTCGGGATGTGTACCTCCCTGACCTATTCTGAGAAAGAAGTTCAAAGGTCGCATTGGGCTGCTGGTACTAAGCCCGAAACCCCGCCCCGGTGTTTGATCCGGGTTGTGCTGTGCAGTATGCATGCGCGCTTTTCTGTGCAGGATGCATGCGCGCTTTTTCTTTGCCTGTACAAATGCACCATGTGTCTGTCATCATTTGTGTGTGCACGTGGTCAGGTCATTTCCAGTGCGCCTATCATCAAGTCCATGTCATGATTTCCATGCCATTGTGGGCATGTAATACCGTTGTCACCATGTGTCTGGTCAGGTCATTGCCAGTGCACGAGTACCCATCATCAAGTTCGAGACGCTCAAGTTTGGAGGCCTGGCCTTTGACGTTTCCTTTGACGTTGCCAACGGGCCCGAGGTGAAGGGGCAGGGCGATGGGAGGCTGTGGGTGGCTTGTCTCGTGCATGGCTTGATTGCGTTCACGCTCGGTCCATGTGTGTGGGCCTCCTCCATGTATAAGAGGTCTATGCACGAAAGGTCTATGTACAGGAGGTCTATGTATAGTGTATGTATGTATGCATGGACTCCCAGCAGTACTGGCCGGCCACATCCGAGTAATCCCTGACGGTGTTTGTCACAGCCACGTCATGTGGATTGATAAACGTTCTCTGGAGGGTTCGTTGCCATTGCCTGATGCTTTTTCAAGTCATCAGCACGGTAGGGCATGGGCAAGTCCGCCAAGCACTTGCCAGGCCGTGTCTGCCTGGTGCAAAGGCCGTTTGTACACAGTGCACTGGTCACAAAATGGCTGCTTTGTCCCTGCAGGCTGCTGCGCTAGTGCGTGAGTTTGTTGGCGATTGGCCCATGATGCGGCCGCTGGTGCTGGTGCTTAAGCTGTTCCTGCAGCAGAGGGAACTAAACGAGGTGAGGGAGGAGCATGCCTGGATTGCTTTCCTGGTAGTGTTGTGCGTTCCTGGAGTACGGGATAGTGACCAAGCAGCCAGCTAGGGTGGGCTGCGCAAACAAGCACCTGCGGTGATTTCATTCCTTAAGGATGTCACCACATCACCGCAGACGAACGACCTCCTTTTTGAAACCACCCAATCGCAGTACAAGCACAAGCAGCGCACCTTTGCAGCTGCAGCCCCAGCGGCCGATCATCATCCACCGCGCTCATCAGCTTGCATGCCTCCGGCGGCACGGGTTCCTTTATTCAATGTAGTACCATTGATGTATTTCCTATACATTCTCTGTAATGGATGCAATTCCATCGCATGCGTACAACAATCTTGTAATCAGTATATCCCATCATTGCCATGATTCCATCATACTTGTTCTGCGCTCAGGTGTACACCGGCGGCATCGGCTCCTACGCGCTCATCACCTTGGTGGCCGCCTTTCTGCGCCTGCACACCTCCCGCAAGCCCAAGCCCAGCCACAGCCAGACCCCAGGGCCGGAGGGCAAGCGCTCCAGGAGCGGCAAGGGCGGTGCTGAACCGGCTGGGCTGCTGGAGCCTAGCCTGGGGGTGCTGCTGGTGGACTTCTTCAGGCTGTTCGGAAGGGTCATCAACATGCCAGAGGTGTGTGTCTGATGAGGGTGACACAGGGCCACACGTGGGTTCGAGGAGGGGTAACCATCCCGTACAACGCCGAAGTAGCAAAACACGCACACACACGAATGCACACACACACACATCACATGCCCCAGTCCATTGCATGGCATCGCCTTGCACGTGGTGCGCATGTACAATTGCAGGGGTTGTGGTCTCATCCCATGGACGGGAACAGGCAGGATGTCATGCGTTCAGCACTTTGGCATTCCATTTGCTGATTGACATGTGATGATTGACATGTGATGATTGACATGTGATGATTGACATGTGATGATTGACATGTAATGATTGACATGTCAGCACGTTCAAATAGGTCCTGACTGACAAGTGGATCAGGTTTGGGACTTCCTGACCCATCCCTGCACGCTGTACATGGCATATATCACGCCATGCACTTTGGCATTCCAAGGCGTATCCGCTGACTGCTCTGCAAGTTACACCAGCTTCTGGTCTTTCTGATTTCTGATCTGCATATGCACACAGTATCCTGGCAGCGCGTGACATGTTTGCCGACTGGCGTGTGTGTAAGTTAGATCAAGTTCAGGCTTTTCTGACCAACCTGACCAACACCGTGCGCCTGGCAGATTGGCGTGTCCGCCATGGGCGATAATGCGTCTGACTGCGGCCGTTTCTTCCGCAAGGACGCGAAGCCGGACGGCGGCAAGTCGTTCAGCGGGTGGCTCAACACCGAGCGCCCCTCCCTGCTCTCGGTGGAGGACCCAAAGGATGCGAACAACGACGTGACAAGGTAGGGTGCTGGGCTGTGTGAAGGTGGGACTGGGCCAGATGCAAACGCGATGAGATTGCAAAGGCATAATGTTGGACGAGGGATCACTGGTGGGTTGGACAATCTGCGGTAACTGCAACAGGACGTCTGCTGCTGATCTTGTTGACGTCAAGAACTGGGTCTGGTTGTTGCACAGGTCAAGGCGGCGCATGTGGCAGCTGCTCGTCTGTGGTACCGGATGGTGCCGACTGTGATGAGCGATGTGCCTGATTACAATGGAGGCTGTAAGGCGTTTTGTGTTCTCATTGCGCAGGAACTCCTACAACGTGCGCCATGTCAAGGCGGCGTTTGACTTTGCGTACCTGCAGCTCACAGCGCCCTGCCGACCAGAGGACTCGAGGCTAGCGCGCATTCTCAGGTGTGCATTCCGCATCAACAGACTGATCAATCTTTTTTTCATTCTTCTTTTTCATACCCCTGCTGCTTATTGTTTGCTCCAGCAACGTCAACGCCATGTTTATCAGTATCTTGCCATCACAAGCAACGGCACTGGGTTTTTGATTGCCTGAGGTCTTAGCTGCCACAAACAGCTGCTGCTCCATGCTGATCCATGCTGTGTGCTTGCTTCAGGCTGGGTGCAATTCTGATCTCCCGCAAACCCCCCACCAACGCCCGTGACTTCTACCTCAAGCCCCCTCCCTCTTTCACTTCCGACAAGGACACGGATGGCAAGGATAAGGGTGGTGCTTCCGGTACTGGGGCCTCGGGCGCCGGGGGCGGGTCGGGCAAGGCCAAGGGCGACTCGCACTCACAAGGGGGTTCCAAGCGGGAAAGGAGGGACAGGGACGACAGAGGCGGGGATGGGGGGCGGGAGGAATCCAAACGGAGAAAGCACTCTGGTGGTGCCCATGGTGATGTGGGTGCGCTGGTAGTGAGTGGCGGTATGCAGGAGGGGACTGGCAGCGGGGACAAGAGTGGTGGTCTAAAGATCAGTTCCAGCAGTAGCACAGCTGTGTTGAGGTCTGAAGCAGGGATAGGGTTGGCTGCTTCGCCTAGGCATGCTGCCACCACAACAGCAGGTAGTCCACAGCCAGTGATGGGATTAGCAGAAGCTGGAGCCCCGGTTATGGCAGCTTCCTCTGCTCCTCCGGCACCAGGAGCAGCAGCAGCCACAGCGGCAGCAGGAACAGGAGCGTCAGACTTCACTGCAACCGGCACATCAGCGGCAGCAGCAGCAGTGTCACATGACACAGCAACATTGGTGTCAGGAGTAGTCCCACCAGCAGTACCAAGAGCGAGGGTTGAAATGAAACCAGGGGAGACAACAGATGTGGCAGAATCTGCTAGTATGGCGCTTGGAGCCGTGGGTGAAGCAGGCAAAGCACAAGCTGTGGAAGCAGCGGTGCAAGGAGATCGAGCAACGGGAGCAGCAGGGATGCCATCACCAGTGTCAGTAGCAGCAGCAACAACAAAAGCACCAGCAGCCATTCCTGCACAAGCGAAAGCAGCACGTGCACCTTTGTTTTGTCCACTTATACCAATGCGCAGACGACCGGCTGCAGCAGCAGCAGCAGAGAGAGCAGCTGTAGCATCAGTCAAAAGAGCGGTTGCTGGGACAGTCTAAAGCACAAGCATAAGTGGCAACAGACGACCGGCCAGAGCACCAGCCAAAGGCAAGAGCAGTGCCATTAGCAAGAGAAGCTGCGGCAGTTTTTGTGGGAAGATTACTTGCGGCAATAAGGAGTTGAAGCTGCAGGAGCATCCGCAGCAAGAGCAGCGGCTTTGCCGATAGCAGGAACAGCCTCGGCTGTTTCTGGTCGTTGTTAGCTGTCTCGTTTCCAGAGCTGTTCACGTTGATTGCGGTCAGCGCGGTGGCTACGTGTGCTGTGCGCGCTACAGCCAGCCAATGCAGTAGAGACGAGCACTCGCGGTAGCCAAAAGGCGGCCACAGGGCAGCAATCAGATCAGCGGCCAGAGCAGCAGTTACAGTAAAGATTGCTGGCCAGCTTCTGACGAGATGTACATGCAGCTTGCTTTACCCAGTTCAGGCCCATGTCAGGATGCAAGATGATGCGGTTCAGCCTGGTCTGAAAGGATATGGTCCTGGCTGTGATTTGAGTCACAGAAAGGCTGCAGTTGCCATGGTATCGACTCGGACACGCATGCTTGTATGTGGCTCCTCTGCCTTACACTGGTGCTGTGGGACAACAGTAGACGAGAGCAGAGCAGCGAAAGCGTTGTTCAGTGCTAGTGCGCCTTGCTACCACTGTGGTTTCTCTACGTGTGCCCTGGTCTTCTGCACCACAGCTTGTGACTGCTAGATGTCCCGCAGGTGGCCTAGAGAGCGAGTTACCTGCTAACGGTGGCCATTTGGTCTGATTTCCTGACTTTATGTCGCACCATTGTGCTGTCTGGCATGAAATGTTTGCTTGTTTTGTGTCGTTCGTTGCAGGCTAGACTCAGGTCCTCTGTGTAGCCTTTTGGGTTGATTGATCAGCTACATCAGGGAAGCCGTCAAGGGACACGGGACGGGATGTGTACCGCCCTGACCTACCCTGAGCTAGAAGAAACAAGAAAGAAACAGGCCCAAAGGCAGAAAGGAACAGGGCTGAAAGAGGAAAAAGAGTAGAGAGACAGAGCACAGAAGGCGCAGGCAAAGCGCGCTAGTCAAGCGGGCCATGGAAAGAGTCTAAGCGTTCCATGAACGAGTCCATGCGTGCCATGAAAAGAAGTACTGTCGTTGATTGACCTATGTAACGCATGGCTTCTGTCTAGCCGAAATCAACGACAGGAAGCAGCAGGGACAGCAGACCTTCTTTTGTGTCAACCTGCTCGCTTCAGGCCAGAGTTTTGTTTAAACAGCTGTAGTTGG
Source organism: Chloromonas sp. AAM2 (assembly GCA_004335635.1). Classification (NCBI taxonomy): domain Eukaryota; kingdom Viridiplantae; phylum Chlorophyta; class Chlorophyceae; order Chlamydomonadales; family Chlamydomonadaceae; genus Chloromonas; species Chloromonas sp. AAM2. Next base: position 53,326 of record QAXH01006740.1, on the reverse strand, counting down.
CGTTCTCAGGGCAGCTAAGTTATATGCCCTAGCAGACACACGACTGGAGAAAATGGGAGTCTTTCAGCCTTCTTGCGCCAATTGTACGGTGTGCCAGTCTGAATAGAGCAATTCTCTGAATCTGAGTATCTGATTCAGATCGTAACCGCAACCAAGTACTGGCTCCTTTCTGTTGTGAACAATGATGGATTTCGAGGCGTGATACAATCTCTGCTCACCGTACCAGAAATAACATAGTGGCCAGTGATACAAGAGAGAACTTAGTGGCAGATCATCGCTCACACGATCTAAGGGTTTTGGAGAAATCCCATAGCGAGTTCGGTCGTCTTGTGACTGTTTCCACAAACTCGCTGTTCCGCCATGGCCGCCGATGAGGCGACTTTGGGCCTGGTGCGGATGCACATGCATGCCGTGCGTATGCCCACCCACCAAGACAAGGTTTACAAGGAGGAGTGCATGTTCAGCTTCGACACGCCAGAATCTCCTGGGGGCCTATACATCAACCTGACATCTTTCCAGGTACGCAGGTGCCCATGCAGGTGCCAAATCCCAGCTCAGGCGTGCATGCATGCTTTGTTGAGGCTATTGCATGTGCCAGCTACTCTCACCAAGTTGCTCTACTGTGCCCAGGGGTTTGGGGAGGCGTACGTGGCCCTTGATTACGAGCGCAACCACAACGCACTGTATCTGCATGAGAAATGGACACCGGTAAGCCGCTGTCAGCCATGTCTCATGCCATCAAGCCTGCATGCACCTGCACAGCAACCTCATACGCCTTCCCACACACATACACTGCCAAACACGTGGATAACACCTAAACTTCAGCTACCAGCAGGTTTTTGTAAGCATGGTCAGCTAGCCGCGTGCCACTCCATCTGCCCGGTATGACCTTCAACCCCAGCCAGTGGCTGTCATTCGCACACAGCAGCCAGTCCTGCTGTCATGCTGAACCGTCCGGTTCCCATTCAGTGGTATCGCACAGCTTGGTTCATAGTCATGGCTGTCACCTGTCGCACACGTGTGTGGCATTGTACAGATTCCTCCTACCCCAGAGGAGCAGGCTGCAGCCGAGGCCGCTGCCGCCGCTCAGTTAGCCGCTGGCAGCGACGGTGGCCTGCGCTTGGCCCTGGGGGGCGCCCCGCGCACACCCCTGGACAAGAAGCAGACCCTGGTGGTGATGGGGCCCAGCGGGCCGCTGGCTACCGTCCCACTGCCCTGCCAGGACCTGCCTGAACGTGTGCTGCAAGCCCTGGCTGCCGTCACGGTGAGGCACGCTCACATGTGTCCCTGTGCAACATCATCTTCACAGGCGGAAGATTCACATGCCACTGATCACAAGAGCTTGCTACAGAGGGAGTGAAACGACTGTTCGTTTGCTATGCGCTTTGAGACTTGAATGCAACCTTATAGCGTGAACAAGCGCTCCGGATGTACAATAACGGGCACAATCAGTTGCCAGCCTGGCGACACCGGTACCACCACAGCATGGCATGCACCCATGTAACGTAGTCAAGAAACGTGATCTCAATACACAGTCAGCTGTGGTGTGGGCCGCTCGCCTGTACAGCTGCACACTGCATGTGTACGCCCAGAGTGCTCATTGCCCTCTCGCCCCATGTTCGCTGCACAAGCACTGCGTGCCTGCTGACCCCTGCCCCTGTTGTTGGTTCCAGGCTCATGAAAGTGTGAGCGTGAGTGATGCGGCTGCGGTTTGGGAGGAGGAGAGGCGGGTCAGCCGCTACGCAGCCGACCTGCTGCAGCTCAGTGCGGAGGGTAAGCGCATCAGCCCAAACCCCAAGGACTGGCGCTGTGAGGAGACGGGAGCCACGGAGAACCTGTGGCTCAACCTGTCAACGGGCTTCATCGGCTCGGGACGACAGGTGGGCGGGGAGGCATGCTGGAACATGCAGCGTGGGGTAGCGCACAGCCTGGTGTAGCATGCAGCGTGGTGTAGCATGCACAGCACGGTGCAGCAGGTTAGGTGTGGATCATTTTGCTGGTCAGCTGCCAATGAGTGTTGGCAACAGAGACTCGCAACATGGCGATGACGGAAGATTGGTAGTTGGGAATGAAACGGCATGGCAGGCAATGGCTGGCCAGGCAGCCAGGGTACTGAAGACGTTCGTGGGATTGTCAGCACACCACTTGAACCATATCGGCCGCAAGCGACTCATTGCAGCTCACCAGCTTTGATGATCCACGACACGGGATCGCTAAAAGCAGCTGAATGATTGCACAACCTCGCGACTTTCATGTGATACCGAGCATGCATGCCTTCCTGCACTCTCCATGCATGCCTTCCTGCACTTTCCATGCACGCCTTCCTGCACTCTCCATGCATGTCTTCCTGCACTCTCCATGCATGTCTTCCTGCACTCTCCACGCATGCCTTCCTGCACTCTCCATGCATGCCTTCCTGCACTCTCCATGCATGCCTTCCTGCACTCTCCATG
>QAXH01006740.1:6818-50719 GCA_004335635.1 Chloromonas sp. AAM2 | reverse complement strand
ATGCCTTCCTGCACTCTCCATGCATGTCTTCCTGCACTCTCCATGCATGCCTTCCTGCACTCTCCATGCATGCCTTCCTGCACGCTGCAGAACTGGGACGGCACGGGCGGCAACGGCAGCGCTTTGCGCCACTACGAGGCCACGGGGCGCAAGTACCCCCTGGTGGTGAAGCTGGGAACCATCACGCCCAGGGGCGCAGACGTCTACTCGTGAGTGCAGTAGAGTGCGGGTGGGAGGGGCTCAAGCTGTGACCAATCATGCTATACATATCACCAATTGTGCTACATTCGTACCATATATAATGATTACGTCATACTGCCTTGCCTGCTCAAACACCCCAAAATGCAAAACTGGATGCAAGCCAGGCCCTGAGGGTCTAGTTGTTCTAATTCAGAAATTGGTTTGGGACCATCAGGCAGGCTTGGGCAAGAGTTCGGGCTGGGTTTGGTCACAGTCTGGGAATAGTGAGTCTCGTTGAGGCTGGTTGTCGTTGTTGGGGGGCTGCAAGGATAGAAAGGACGAGAGGATATGCAGACACGCCGTCTACTGCTGTTGTGTCTGTCAGTCTCTGAGGCTGCTTGTCACAGGATGCAGCGCGCAGCCATGCAAGCGGGAGCGGGCTCAAGCCAAGGTTCTGAACTCTGGGACTTGCTTTCCCAGTCCTTTGACCATCACCACAGCGCGCATGTATGGGCCAAGCAAACACATCTACTTTTGAACTGCCTCAATGGCTTTCGGTCAGTGTGTTTTGTTTTGCCAACCCGGCACTGTTGAACTTGATGACGTCGATGTATAAAACAACATGTGTGTTTCAGGTACGCTGCTGATGAGGACGACATGGTGCTTGACCCGTACCTGGACAGGCACCTGGCGCATTGGGGCATCAACATGATGCAGGTACAAACGGATTGGCAAGGATGCATAGGCATGAGACAGGGACTTGACACGCGCATGGGAAGGACTACACTGGCTAGGTCTGTGCTTTCTAGGTGCAGCGCTTGCAGTCATGCACATCGATCTCGGCACATATGACGGCAAGGTCAGCCTTTGGCACTGAAAGCAAACCCACCATCATGCAGTTCCAGTGGCCAGTACTCACATTCACAAAATAGTTCCATTCCGCACAGCACCACAAACTAACGTGCTCTTGGATGTTCTTTACAGACAGTCTGCATGCTCCAGGCCGCAAACCACCATTGTAGTAACTATCTAGACATCATGTACGTTGATGTGTGACTTTTTGTTTGTTCACAGATGGAGAAGAGTGAGAAGAGCATGGCTGAGCTTCAGATGGAGCTGAACGCGAGCTATGAGTTCAGCCGCATCACTGAGAGCGGCGGCGCGCTCAAGCCTGTGGCTGGGCCCGGCTTCACGGGACTCATCAACCTGGGCAACTCGTGCTACATGAACAGCGTCATGCAGGCAAGCAGGGGGAAGGTGGAGGCATACAGGTGCCTCGCCTTGTTGCAATCCGGGAAAGGCAGCTGCTTTTCATCAGGCCGGCGTATGTACCATGATTGGGTAGACACGTACGCGTGGTTTGTCGCCTTGGCAACTGTCATTAGACAGGCACACGTATCGTCATCCGCCAAAAGTAACTGAAGCCAGCCATGCCCATCGAGACACGCGTCTGCATGTTTAAGACAAGTGACTGGAGCGGGCTCGTTGAAGCATTAGTTTGGCCACCAAGTGCCACAGTCACGTTGCCCTCCTATGGCGTGCATGCTGGCTCTTTGGCTTGTGCTTGGCTGCTCCTGGTGGGCTGTGATTTCTATGTGCATGTGCTAGCCTTTGTGCCAGGGCCACCGGAAGCAGAAAGCGGAAGCTGAAAGCGGAAGCGTCGCAAAGCAGAAGCGGGTAGATTTGGCGCTTTGTGTTGTATGAAAGCGGGGCATGAAAGCGGGGAAACATTGTGTGCTGGCTCCTGTAACGACTCGATCTCCTGTGGTGTGCAGGCTCTGTGCCTTGCTGCCATTGTCACCAATTGAGCGTCAGCTTCACCTACTGAGCTTGCATTTGCATCGTCCTCTCTGCCTACTTTGCCACCTAGTGACACATTCGGATTGTCATTCCACATCTTACGTGCAGGCTCTGTGGCTCGTTCCCTCCATTCGTCAGCGGTACGCGGACAGTGCGGCTGCGGTGTTCCGGAGCGCCTCGGGGCAGCCGGCGGACGACTTGGCGGCACAGATGGCAAAGGTAGACATCGGCAAGATAGTTGGGCAACCATACTTCATCTTCATTGTCCATTCATGGAAGGCGAACTTGTGTGGAAGCATTTGATTGGAAGGTCAGGGCGTGAAGAGCAGGCCGCCAGGGTTGTCGCCATCATCATTACGTGGCGTTCGCAAATTGCCCAAAACAGTGTTCTATACATCAACCTGGGGCGTAACATAAACATGATTTGATTGGTAGGGACAGGGCAGGCCGGGGCGGTATCTATCCTTGTCTCAGGCCTGGCTTGCCAGCATTTGCGCTGGATGCATGTGGGTGCCCCTTGTGTACGGCAGAGGTGGGGGACAGAGGCAAGCCGAAAGGAGTGTCGCCATCATCATTTCAGGTTTCTCACATCAAATTTTCAACCACATCATTCGTGGCGCTGTGCAGCTGAGCAGAATACCGTTTTAAAAAGATCAGTCCTGGTGTTCGCCTATCTAAGGGGTGTTTGGGCGGGCTCAGTGAGGTGTGTAGTGTTGTAGGACATGGAGGCATAAAAGAAGTCGGAGCGGCATCTGAATTGAATGAGCCTTTAGGGCAGCTGACAGCATGCCATGTAAGTTTGCACAATGCAATGATGCTTATCGCCGTGTGCTGTGGCGGCCCATGCGCTGCCGTCCATGCAGATGGGCGTGGCTCTGATCGAGGGCCGCACCGGCTTCCTCGCCCCGCCCACACACATGGAGGAGGACGGAGCACCAGGTGGGGGTGGGTAGAGGAAGGAGGTCACCAAAGCTGGCCATTGTTGCACATGTCGTTGCCTGAGTATCATGTGATACTATTCAATCAGGGACTGCCAGGACATGGGAGTTTGTTGCAGCTGCAGCTAGCACCACAGCGGCTCGAGTTTGGTCTGGTCTGGTTTGGTTGTTGTTGCACTGCTGGGTGGTTGACGATACCTCTGCGGTAGGTGCTTTGCCCATATTGTCTTGCTGCCTGGGGCCCCTCTAGAGCTCTGCCGCATTTATCCTCATGCCATGGTTGACATGCATGATTTGGACTGCTGCAAGCCTTGTGTAAGCACTTGACTATAATGTAAAGAAACCCACTAACTCCTATGATCACTGGGAATACTTGTGCGGCCGCCCGCCCCGCAGCAGCGCCTGCCTCCGGGGATGCTGAGGTGCGCAGTCACGCCGTGCGCCCCCTGGCCTTCAAAACCCTAGTGGGGCGGGGCCATGCGGAGTTCTCCAGCGGCAGGCAGCAGGACGCGCTAGAGTTCTTTGCACACATCATGGAACTGGTAAGGCACACTTGCCTCACTGGTCGGGCAGTCACGAGCTTGTCGATGTCCCTGTAGGGAAATAGGGCTACCCCACTTGCCTCACTCAGCCTCGGTTAGCAACAAGCTATGGGCTTATCATTGACTAAGCCTGGAGGAAAAGGAAGGGCGTGTGATGAAGCTGTTGTACAGAAATGGCTAGGCTACGTTGCGGTATGTTTGGGAGGCATTGCAGGTCGTGGGAAACAGCTGTGCTCGGGCTGTTGTATGTGTTGTCATGCTACCAATTTGCGCTGGCCGATCCAGCCTGCCAAAAGCTGTGCATGTGTATAAATGTGGTTGGCTTCAACACAACTCGGTGTGGTGTTGCAATTACGCTGTGTGGTGCTGGTGGTGCTTTAGGTGGCACGAACTGAGCACACCCATGCGGCGCGCCTGAACGTCGATGCGTCCTCCACGGACGTGCGCACCGCCCCCGCGCGCTCCGCCTTCACATTCAAGCTGGAGGACAGAGTGCAGGTCGGGGGAAGGGCAGGGGCAAAAGGCAGGGGCAAAGGGGGCCAAGGGGGCTGTGAAATATGCAGGGCATGCTGTATACATTGCTGGCATGCTGATAAAGGGCACAGCAGGGCTACGCCCTCTGCTAATGGACATCAGATGGATGCTATGCGACCTTTGCTAGAGAGTTTTTTTAAGTGTTTCGTGAAGGACTACTGCAGACGTGTCCATGCGTGCAATGAATGGCAACTCCCCAGATCAGTTTCGGTTTGCTGTGCGTGTTGCAGTCTGTGTCCTGACCTTCAGTATCGATCTGGATCACCAGACGATAACAGCATTGGTTGTTGAAGTGCACACTCATCATCCTCATCATTACATGGCTTCTCATGTTTTACCCCACGGTGCCCACTGGGCAGCAGTGATTGCCCCTGCTCCCGTGTGCGTGTGCTGCTCTCAGTGCCTGGACACGGGCGCCGTGCGCTACACCAGCCATGAGGAACAGTGGCTGGGCCTGGACATTCCGCTGGACGCAGCAACTAACAAGGAGGCAGTGGACGCGTACAAGGTGCGAGGCCGGCAGCCAGAGTTCTATGGGGCCAAACACACAAACACAGTTGAAGCATGTGAAGGGTGGCGAGGGGGAGGGACGGCGGCCAAATGCCAAAAATTGTGGGTTAACACAAATGAAGATGAGGGCATCCGGCTTTCTTTGAGACGAGGGGTCAATGATTGAGCATACCACGCACATCGATTGAACCCAATCAGCACACACGTTTACTTGCAGGCACATACATATTGACATGTAGGTTGGCCCGCCCTGGCCTGAGCCAAGGCAAGATGCAGCAGTTATGAATGGCCCCACATACTGCCTTGCTCACTCGGTCGGCTCATCCTTGCGCGTCACATGTTCGTGTGCGCACCCACAGGCGCATGATCACGAGGCGTATGGCCAGATTTGCCGTGGCCATGTCATGCGTGGGCGCTTGGAAGCCTGAGGCAGTCCCGTTGGTATTGACATGCCTGTTCAGTACGAAACATCTTGTGTGTTGTGTCGCATTATGTCCAGGAGCGCGAGGCGCGTCGGGCGCGGTTGCGAGCGGAGGACGCCACTGCCTACATAGGCGCCGCGCCCGTCGACGTCACCCCCCCTGCCTCTACCGGGGCGTCTGTCAGTGGCGGGTCGCAGGAAACGGGCCAGGTGGTGTCGGTGACGGAGAAGGAACAACCGGTCGTGCCTCAGGTAGGGACCGTTCATGCATGGCAGATCCAGATTTGGACACCAAGTATGAAAACCCAATTCTGGATATGTTCACACGACAACTTTGCACCCAGATTTGGCCCTGGTTTGGCACGCAGCTGTGACATGGCTGCTCTAATCGTGTGCAAGCTATGAGCAGTTGCTGTGCTTGACTGTTGCCTGGTGCACCAGTTCCCTGTTTACTGCATGATTTTGATGGCTGCTCTTCTCTTGTCATGCCCTGCCGGGTAGGAGGTCTATGAAATTACAGGGTTTATCTGTACAAACGCCGGTAAGCCATGCCTGAGCCGAGCCTTCCTGTCTGACACGCCCTCAGGTGCCGTTCGCCGCGTGTCTTGCCTTCTGGGCGGGCGATGAGGTCGTGTCAGACGTGTGGAGTGCGGCCGCGGGCAAGCGCTGCGCAGCTACCAAGCGCTCGCGCTTCGCCACCCTGCCGCCATTCCTCATGGTGGCGCTCAAGTAAGAAATAGAAATATCAATATTTCACTTAGCACGAACACATACGATCAATGACGAGATGGGATTTTGGTTCCTGCACTAAGCACAGACACAGGTGGTGGCGCTCAGTAAGGGATATTGGATTCGGTTTTTTCGAACGTTTTTCAACGAATACAAACGCTTGATGCAGTGGGTTCTTCTTTCACTCAGCACTGGGCAGTATTGGAATTGCTTAACGGCCAGGTAGGGCTTGAATGGATTCCAGCTTGCAGGGGTGTGAGGCATCACTTGGTGGATTGTGAGGCAGCAAGCTGACCATCGGGCCCTTTTCACGTTTAGGCAATTGAAGTCAAGGTTGTGTGTTTGTCTCTGGCTGCAGGAGGTACTACACCTCGGAGAGCTGGGTGCCAAAGAAGGTGGGTAGGACCTATGTTGGTGGAGCAAGCGTGTGTTTGCGCCCCCGGAGTGCCAACCCACCATCGTCCAATGCATGTGGCATTGAGTTTTGGTGGGGGCTTAGGCTCTTTGTGATGTCTCTGGCCTTTGCTTGAGCTGCTAGGCTTTGCCTGTCCTGCACCCAGGGCCATCGCAGCCTTGGCCCAGGCTTATATCATCATGACGTCAACATTATTATCATTGCCATCTTTTTTATCATGTTGATTATGACTATCATTACTGTCACTATCGTTATCATTCCCTTGCAGATGGAGGTTGAGGTAGACGTGCCTGAGCGCCTAAACCTCGAGCACCTGCGCTCCCCCGGGCCCCAGCCCAGCGAGCAGCTGCAGCCCGAGGAGGACGGGCCGCAGGGACAGGGGGCGGGGGCGGGCGGGGCAGCGGCGGGGGCTGGGGCGCAGGGTGGAGGTGCTGCGGCAGCGCCTGCTGCGGATGAAGTGCTTGTGGCTTCCCTCGTGTCCATGGGGTTCAGGTGCGTCCATCACATGGTGTTCAGGTGGGTCTCATCACATGAGGTTCAGGTGGATCCATCACATGGGGTTCAGGTGGGTCCATCACATGGGGTTCAGGTGGGTCCATCACATGGGGTTCAGGTGGGGCCATCGCATGGGGTTCAGGTGGGTCCCATCACATGAGGTTCAGGTGGATCCATCACATGGGGTTCAGGTGGGTCCATCACATGGGGTTCAGGTGGGTCCATCACATGGGGTTCAGGTGGGTCCATCAGTCAAGGAGCCTGAGTAGGGAATTAGTCGCTGTTTAAGCCGAGGCAACACATCACTGACGTCTCACAAAGTTAATTTTGAATTAATTATTAATTTTAATTTGAAGTTAGTTTGTCTGGTCCACTGGGCCTTCAAGTACGTCAACCAACGGCGTCTGTTTATTTGGAATGTGTTGGGCACTGGATTTGGATCGGTCTTCGATGCTCCATCAATCAGGCTCACTTGTGGGAGTTCACTTACATCAACAAGGTTCTAAAGGTTTGATGCAACTCATACGCTCTGTTTGTTGCGCCTTCCTTTTGTAGTGAGAACGCGTGCACGCGTGCGGCCCTTGCGGTGCACAACTCTGGTGCTGAGGCCGCCATGGAGTGGCTCCTTGGCCACATGGAGGATGCAAACCTCAATGACCCGCTGCCGGCGCCGGCGGTCGCACAAGCCGCTGCTCAGCCCATGCAGGGTGAGCGAAAGGAAGCAAGATTGGGTCTCAATCATTTATTGCTGGGGTCTTCATGGAAAATCTCAAACCTGGCCACATTGATGGGAACTTGGTGAACGGATGTATCCGTGCATGTGATGGAGGTCTGCATATCCCAAGCCTTTCAAGACTTGTTTGGTGTTCGGTGGTTGATTCGGCTGGTCATGGCCGTTGGTGGGAGGTTTGGGGTTCTGCTGCAGGGCAGGGTGGCAAGCTGGAGAGCGATGGTGGGTCCAGTGAGGGGCCCAGGGAGAGCATGCCTGACAGCCTGACATGGGTACTGGGACTGCGTGCCAATCTAAACATGTTTGTGCAATGCGACATTCACGTTTCCCAGCCTCCTGGAGTTTGCCTGCCTAAATGCTGAAGGGTTGCAAGTTGCAAGGGTTGCAAATTGGCTTGGCTGGTCACTCAGAACCCAACCCCAAGGCACCTCCAGGCCAAGATCAGGCGACGTGTCAGTCAGCACGACTAGGCGTGAGGCTGGCTTTGATGAGACAAAATGAGCCGAAGATGACAGTTTGAACTGAACCCCCTATGTTGCTCGGTGCTCTTGCAGTTTCAAGTGGCATGGATGCGGAGTCTGTGGGTGCCCTCACTTCCATGGGGTTCACCGACGAACAGGCCACTGCAGCCCTCAAGGTGGGAGGCAAACAGTCACATCACTGTGTGTGCGCCATTGCACTTGCTGAGCAGTCCTCCCCGGACTGAAGGCCATGTAACACACACACATCGCTATGTGTGTAAGGGCGCTCTCTTGGGCTGTATGCGTTCGGTTCAGGAGCAGGATGGTAGCAGGGAAGGGCTGCTAAGGGGATCAGCCAAGGGTTGCTGAAGTATGCAGGGGCGATGTGATGCTTGTTATATTGCTTGTGGGAGGACTGCGTGGGCTCTCATGGCCTCTTTCTTGGGACGCTTTTGTTTCCCAGCACCCGGCTTGCCGTTCTGGCTTGCTTCTTCCTGACTTTGAAGTGGCTTTTGTGCGTCTTTCCACCTCGCTTCTCAATCCTTTAAGGTGGGAGGCAAGGAGGAGGGTGCCGCCACTGTATAGACATGGGGGCGTGTTGTGTTGAACTGAGGAATACGGTGCAAGAGCAGCACATACACACTGTTACTGACATTCTGGCCCTTCTTGCTCCCTTTCTCTAGCCTTTGACCTTAGCTTGGGCGCCTCCATCCTGTTTTGCATTCAGTTGGCCTGCCTTGCCTGCTTTGTTCCCTGAGTTCGTTTTGCTTTCTTGCTCAGGGTAGGCCAGGGCGGTGCCCATCCCGTTCCGTGTCCTCTGACGGCTTTCCTGGTGTAAATACATATACACCCTGTGTGGACTGGCAGGATGCTATCAGGGATGCAACATGTGCAATGACTGGTGTCTGTGGGGCCTGGCACGTCAAATGTGGACATTCGAATTGGTGTGAGCTATGACTGTTGATGATCGGCATGGGTAAGATGGCGCACAAGCTATGGGCTCGTCTCTGCGATTCATTTAGGTTGCCTCGGCAGCAAAGCAGCAGGTAGTTGCATGCTCTGCTCCTGTGCAGTCGGTAATCACACACCAGTCAGCAGCCTGCTCCCAAATCGATTCAGCAGTTGGAATGCCAGTACAGTCACGTGGCTGCATGTTCACTGGCTTGCCGCACTGTGCAGGCTTGCAACAACAACGTGGAGCGCGCCGCGGACTGGTTGTTCAGCCACACAGACGATTTGGACTCCGCGGTGGCAGCGGTGCTCAAGCCAGGGGGTGCAGCACAACCACAGGGTGAGCAGTGCAGCAGACACTTTACACCTCAACTACGGCGAGAACTGTTTTTATGGCGAGAAAACGCAACTTTGGTAAACATTTATGCACAAACTGTTTGATGCACAATTCTTTCACTGCTCATAGAGGAACGTGCTGCTATCACGGGTTTGTTTTGCTTGCTCAGGGTTGGCAAGGACAATTTTAACCTCGTCTCTTGCATGGCCTACTGTTTGCACTTCGTGCATGTGGCCCCCAGTAGTTCAAATGGTTATATGTAGTACCCTGCATGGTCAGTGTGTAGTGCTGCAACACCTCTGTGTTCTTGTTCCAAGCTGCAACCCCCTCTTGTCCGCCGTCCTTGCTCCTTGCCTATCAACAGGTGCTGCGGGTGGTGTTGGCAAGGTGGTGCTGGACGGGCCTGGAGAGTACGAGCTGGTAGGCATCATCAGCCACATGGGTGCCAACACGGGCTGCGGGCATTACGTGGCGCACGTCAAGAAGGGAGGCAGGTACGGCATGTTGGTACCCCGTGAACTAATGTGAAACCATGGGCTGTGGAACCAGTCCATCCTCTTCAGCACAGCTGGTTGAGCTACCTTGGTGCTGGTTCTTCTGGTGCTTTAAATCATCAGAAGAATGGACATATGCAGTCCAGCAAGTGATCAACAGGCAAGTGAACATGCGAACAAGTGACCCGACACTTGCTGGGCCATGCACGACAACAGAACGAGCTCAGAAGCCAACCCTTCATGCCAGCCAGAAGCAGCGAGGTGCACGCTGTCTACATGTCAGTGTCATGCACAAGCGTTTCACTCGGCGCGTGCAGGTGGTTCATCTTCAACGACGAGAAGGTGGCTGAGAGCGAACATCCCCCACGTGACCTGGGATACCTGTACCTATTCCAAAGGGCAGAGTGACGGCAGCAGCGTGTTCAAATACAGGACAGGACTACCTACCGCAGCACTGCAATCTGCTGGTGTCAGGGCCACTCCTTTCTCTCTTGTGTGCGATGGGCATCGGGTTGTCAAGCAGTCCGACCCTGCTCCCTAGCTTCCTGTTTTGTGGGTCCTACTTGGCGTGCTCGAACCCATGTGTCGCCTTTTCTTTAGCATGACTAGCCCGTACTCATGGCCTGTTTCGGCCGTCGTTTTCGCGCCTTTGGCATCAGCCTAGGTCGTGTGGCTTCCTTCACCCTGTTCCTGCTTTGTTTGCTTGCTTTGCTCGTGTTTTGCTCAGGGTAGGGCAGGGCGGGGCCCATCCTGTTCCCTGTCCTGTGATGTCCTGCCCCGTGGTGTAAACGCTTCGTGGTGTGCCCAAAGCGTTCCAACTTCCTCTGAATTCCCCTGACACATGGTCTTTGCGGAACCTGCTTCCCGGATCTTAACTCATGTCATGCGAGGTTGGATAGAGCAGCCCAGTTTGTTCTGTGTTCACAGGACTTCCACGGGCGCTGGGCCAAGCAACGTTAAGGCTACGTTTAGTTAAGCATTACACATTTCAGCGAATACCATGACCAGCAGCTGAAGCACTGCAATCGCTAGTCATCAAGCAGAAATAAACAAGAAAAAGAAGTTTGCCAATTCTTGGGACTGGCATTGGCACCAGTGTCTTTTCTTCTTTTCAAACTTCTATTGGACTCTAGCGCATCAAACACACAAGGGCTCCCTACATCCTGCAACGTTACGCTTGTAACAATGCTCATATTCCGTGATACCTATCACACCACCAGAGCGTCAAAATGCTAACAGATCACGTGGCCTCTGATCACATGCCATCCATACACACACAGGTCACGTGGGTCAGATAACGTCCAGTTGTACACATCGCATGGCCATGAATATAATAAGGGGCCCCGCGCAGATGGGGCCTGTGCAATATGTTGGATACAAAGGTATTGATCTTCGGAGAGCAGGCAGTCAGCGGATCAGGTAGCCATGGGAGGTGGTGGCGGCGACAGTGCAGGTCTTGCCTTGGGAAACGGCCTGTCCAGGTACTCATTTTCCGTGTTGCCCATGGCCAGCCGCTCGTAGAGCACCGTTTCTGTGATGGATGAGCTTGCGGTGCCCAGGAACACAGTACTCTGGACAGCCACCTGCATGCAGAGCAGGATCGGACAGGGTTCATCAGCACAACGCAGCATCGTCAATGCGCGTACACACTGCGCCTGTCACAGCCTGGTCAGGCCAGGTAACTTGTAACGCCAAGATTTGCACAGGCGTCATACATACTCCACCAAACTTCATATGTACATAGGAACTGTGTCATCCGCCTTATTCCACAGCAAGCCACCGTAGAAGGGCGTAGTTATTATCATTGAGGAAATCCGTGGGGTGATGAGCTGCAGTGACCTGTACAAATCCTATTCAACAGGCAGGGTCTGCCAGGCAACCGCAATTCTGCGTGCAGTCCAGTCAGGACTGGACCAATGGAGACCGACCTGCATCTCGATGAGCATGAGGAATGTGGATGACTTGTCTCTGCAGTTGGCGATGGAGGCCACACGGCTGGGCACGATGTAAACGGCAGTGAGATTCACCTGCGCACTCCAGCAGTGGAATGCCGTTGTGAGCTGAACAATCACTTACTTGGTGATTCTGACAACTGAACTTGATGGAACAGTCCAGGCGTATGGCAGGCAGAAGCATTTGGTCTGGCACTTGGGCAGAGGTACCTGACACATCACAGCTCAAAGCCTCTTGCTATGCAAGATGCACGGCAACTGTATCTCAGCCCACAAAAGAATTTCCGCCGCAGACCTGACCTTCCCAAGGCGTGGCTACACAGGGGTTCAGACAGGGTCCGGCATGCCCACCTTTTGCAGCATTTCATTGATGACTGGCTGCAAATTCGGGTGCGTTAGCACCACTAGCTTGGTGAGCTGGTGCTTTGCCATCGCCTGCGCTGCCTTGGGGCCCAGCATCAGGTGCAGCTGGTCGTGCCCGGCCCAGCACACGCCCTTGCGAGACAGGGCCTTGGGGTCAAAGTTGCGATTCATCCAGTGCTGCAGCAGCACAGCAGGGGCGGTGCGGTGTTGTGAAGGATGGGCGAGGGCATGAATACGGCGCCTATAAACTCCCCAACAAACGCACATAACACGCAAACAAACGACGCAAACACATCTGCAGCACTAAGATGATTGGTGTTGTTGGTGTAATTGGTTACCCTTGTTGCCTGAGCACAAACTGGCTGCTGGGGAGGTCTGCACCTGATGGAAGGTGCGTGGTGCATCACCTGAAGATGGAATTTAGCGAATGCAATTTGGCCACAAACAGAATCACTAACAGTGCCGAGCCCTGCACGACCTGACCGCGTAAACTGCCCCATGAAAACTGGTGAGTGATGCATGGTGTCAGAACATGAGGAGGTCTGCGTGGAATTGGTGACAGACGCATCAGTCAGGAAGATGAAACTCAGCCAATGCATCTGTAGACACAAACAAGGCCACTAACAGTCCAGAGCCCCAAGTGGCTTGAACCCGGTACACTGCCCCATGACTGCATGCCTCACCCGCCAGCAGCCGTCTGCCTGGGGCCGCACATGCATGGCTAGAAACGGCTCCAACCCCACGTGCTCGTGGATGTACTGCCTTGCGATGCCCTGAACCCAGGAGTTGGCTTTGAGGCGACGGTTCGCCTGCAATCGGCAACAGTCAGTAGGTTGAACGTTCAATACCCACAACACATGCTCGTAGTTTGGCTCCCTAGCATGGAGCGTAGCATAAATCTGCTCTCTCCTATATCCCCAACTCATCTCCCATATCCCATCTGGTAACCAAAACGCACACCCACCCCCTGGTACTCGGCTGCACCAGCCCCTGACACCCCGCTGCACCAACCCATGATCTCCCTTGCCCTATCCACTCTATCATCAGCTGGGCACTACCAGTTCATGTGTGTCTCCCTGCCATGCATGCCAGCCAGCAGACCACCCAGATTCAGTTATCGCCTGCTTCGATCATGCTGCTCTCCAGAAGTTGCCACTGACTCCCGCAGTGCCTGCCCTTTCCTTACCACCACAAACAGACCACACTGTCCTATACTGTCTATGTAGTGCCCATTCCATTCCTTTCACATCTTCAACAGATTCCGTTGTGTCTTGCTTGCTGCCTGAAACCCCCTTTCACCTAAAGCATGGCTGGAGGACCATGTCCATTAATTTTCTCTCTCGTCGCCTGAACCCTTTTCCATCTTTCCAAGGCCTGTTGCCATCTACTGACTTTCAGTACTGCCAATCCGTTCCATACCACCACAACTTATCACAGCGTCCCGTACTGCTTATAAGCTGTCCAGTCCATTCCTCCATTGAACCGATCCTTTGCCGCCTGCTGCCTGTGCCTCTCCCCGTCTCTTGACTTTCATCATCCTTTTCCCGTCAGTTACCTGGAATAGATCAGTCCAGCACGTGTTGCCCTGCTGCCCCTCTGGCTCCGCCAGCCCCTCGGCGGGCAGCGACACCACCTCGTTGTGGCCGATCACCACAAACACCATCATCACCACCCTGCAGAACGCGCAGCACGTGCGGGGCTTGAGGAAGCAACGCACAGATGTAGGGAATGAAAGCGCACTGCACACTGCTTCTGAAACCATAAGGATGCAAGGCACAAAGTCTGAGAAGCAGCAAGCCCAAGTGAGCGGTGAGCCCCAATACGGAATCCCATGCGCAGTATGCAGGTGCTGCCTGACCACAGTCTCACATGCATCACCCTGTCGCGGACATTGCCATATTGGCTATACAGCCAACTGCGCTGGTAGTCCGCACCGCAAGGGTTTTCCTCTGCACCCTCTTGAACCCCACCCTCTTCCACACCCCCATTCACTCATTCACATTTCATGCCCACACCCCCTGCAGCTGCACACACACACGTCCCACCTGAACCTGTTTATCTGCTCCGCCAGCGCCCTGATTGCGTCGGGGTCGCAGTGCAGCTTGTCCGGGGTGGTTGCCACTGTCAGGTCGTGGTACATGTGCACCTGAATATTGTTTGCCAACTCTGGGCAGATTTCTTAATTCAAGTCATGGCCAAGTCTTGTTGCCAAGAGTTGAAGAGAGTGAAGACAGCTACTTCCGCCATTTACTCGCGCTTGGTTGACTTTCTTCACTTTGAAATTCGGAGCACACAGCAGGAATTACTGCGTGTGAACATCCTTTGTGCAGGTGCTGGCCAGATTTCACCTGGTTCAAGTCGCGGCCAAGCGAGACATGCGTCTTGCTTAGACGCTGGTTGATGTTTACACCATCATCTTTTCCCCCACATTACAGATGTAAAACACACACACACACACACACACACACACACACACCTTGGCTGCTGCTGCTGTCATGGTGACGTAGGGCAGCACACGCTCGAGCTTGAAGGTGGCGTTCGGATATAGGAGGGCATCTGCAGGGGGACAAGGGTAACTTGATCGGCTGAATACGCGGATTAGTAAAAGAAGGATAAAAGCTGGGTTCTATCCTCGAGCTAGTTTGCGTAAGTATATTGTCAGGACGGTTTCCAAATGCAGAGTAAATTGGAGCAGTTTGGCAGCTGGATAGATTGAGGTGACAGCACGTGAGGGGTGCGGGTGACAAAACGTGTGACCCGTCTGAGGGTGTTTGTGGGCACAGGGGGGTGGCATTTTCAACCTTTTTTTCAACTTGTTCCAAGGTAAACTGTCAGTCTGAAGAAGTAAATGTACAGGACGGTGGCAAAGCATGTTGGGCTAAGGGCTGTGAGTGATGAGCAGACAGACCAGAAGCATGCCACATGCATGTTGAAGCGGCAGAGGGTAGCAAACTGAAGAAGAGAAAGCAGAGGCTTCACAGCAAAAACCATGGAACGCAATGCTAAGATATGCCTGGGGCTAGGCGATGCTCTTCTTCTCAATGGCGGAGGGTTGAATGTGGTGGCTTTGGCCGGAGACAGGCTTGCAGGGCGCACTATGTTAAGGGAATCAACGGAGTGGCCTGGCACCCTGTTTCAATGCACCACCCTGGTTACATCAGGGAAGCCGTCACCGGCCACTCACTCACCAATGACGCCATCCCATCCCCGCGCCTTCATTTCCGCTGTGGTGGTCACAGGGGTGAATTCTTCAACATACTGCCTGCATCATGCGAATCCGGTCCAACGCATGTGCATGACAGCCAGCCACACAAAATGGCTTGATTGACTGGGGTTGAGACTGGCGATGCATTGCCACAGCTAGAAGCACTCTTACCTGTCTAGTATTTCAGAGAACTCTATCTGGTATGGCACTTCTTCCCTGAAGCACTGTCTGCCTTGGTCCGGGGGGAGGGGCAGGA
The DNA here is from genome assembly GCA_004335635.1 of Chloromonas sp. AAM2. Lineage (NCBI taxonomy): Eukaryota > Viridiplantae > Chlorophyta > Chlorophyceae > Chlamydomonadales > Chlamydomonadaceae > Chloromonas > Chloromonas sp. AAM2. The sequence continues at coordinate 35,406 of QAXH01006740.1, read as the reverse complement.
GCAGCCCGGGCCCGCGCACAGTGAACCCTGCGGCCAGGGCACAGCGGGACAGCTCAGCCCTGTGCACAGCTGTGACCTCCTGTTGCACACCTGGGCACATGATGCTGGATTTGAAGGCATGCACATGGCGACACCTGATTGCGCATGACAATGGCTGCAGCCGGCTGGCATCATACGGCAGCTCATGATAGGGCATTTGCCGGCGGCGCCATTGAGGAACAGAATGGAAGAGTGCGTTCCTCGCCTTCAGCCCGTTGCATCTTCTCTGTGCGTCTGTCACCGAGCTTCCGGCACCGCATGATTGAAAAAGAAAGCCAGCATGCCGCCCTGCTAGCTATGTTGTGCACCTGGTCTGTTCTCAGAGCAAACGTGGCCCAGTTTAGACAGGGTCTGTTGCGGCTATCTGCCGCTCCTAGTCTGCACCTGCCTTGCTGTCCGCTGTTCTGATCTCAGCCCCACAAATTATGCAAGCCAGTGCCCCAGACCGGGCATGCACCTGTCGTGCCTCCCTGCCGTGTGAGAATCGGCTCTGTCCCACCTAAGCCCTTTGGCTGCGCTTTGGGCAGCTTGTATCTGCTGCCCCTGTCTGTGTAGTGCTTGGTGATGCCTGTGAGGATGAGCGTTCGGTTCAGTTGCTTGGCCAGTGCAAGCATGAACCGTAGATGCCGTAGCTGCAGAGTTGGGAGGTGAATCAAGGAGGTCAATGTGGGCAGGATTAAAATGAAGGGAAATGAGTGCCAACAATGCGCATGCATGCAAGTGGTGTTTGCAGAACAGTATGTAATGCGATGCACGAGTCACTTTGAGGTGGCACTAATGGGCAGTGCCAGGTAACAACCATGAGCAGCATGCATAGAAGCGCAGGCCGGCCTGTGCTGATGGCAATTAATCACGTACAAAACACTCGTGAGGTGTTGAAGGAAGAGGATGTAACGGAGTTCGTGACTTTGTGGCACATGACATGTCGGCATGAGATCCATGCATGGTGATGTTGTGTAGAACGTGGCACCGGGTGATGAGATGGACGGTGGTCAGTCACTTCATGGCCTGTGCCAGTGCCATTGCAATCCGATGATGGACCTCACCTGATTATTGGGCCCTGCTCTAAGGATTGGCAGGATGTATTTCTGCAGCAAGGTCAACATGATGGTCATGGAGGTGCCTAGAAAGCACACGGGAAGGGCTTGCTGCCCAGACCGAATTCTCACCCTGTCCCGCCATGTGGGCTGTGGATTGTCTGTCTGAGCTGTGCTGATAATCTGAGCTGTGCTGAGGATGGGAGTTCCACCAAGAATGCAAATGAGCAGCGCAACACGGAGTAAGCTGCATGATGCCGGCATTGCTGTTCGCCCGCTCCTGTCGCACGAGCTGCAGTGCGAACCATCTTGCATGTTGAGCCACTGTCTATGTCAAGACACAGATCCGCCTTGAAAAACTTTTGAATTGGTCGGTTCGTGTTGCCTTTGTTTCAGCCGGTGCAAGCAAAATTCAAATCGTGTCTTCTAACCGAGCTGGCGCCCGCTGCAGCGCCCGCTGCAGCTCTCTTGGCTGATATGCCAAACAACAGAACGCTTCAGACGTATAACAAATCCAGGGCGCTGTTTTTCCCCTGGCGGAGGGGTGACAACTGCCCATGACTGCACCTTCACTTTTTGGGATCAGAGCACGCATCACTCTATAGCTTCTGTGGCAGCTCATCTGTACAAGGCGACGATCGAGTACGCGGAATCATTACAGTAAAGAACATGGACTGTGGAAACAGGATGCACCAGGTTTGCTTGATAACATGGATGAAGGAGAATGGGGTTTGACGATGGGGTGACGAAGTTGAAGTTTGTGAGGGACGTCCAGAGGATTACGTGTCCTTGAGCATTCTCCAACGGAGGATTGAGCAAGCGCACCGACACGATGTGTACAACGTCCTCCGATACTAATGCGATGGCGGATAAAAGGGCGGGGGGGGGCAAATTGTTTTCGGCAATCTGCTGGGTTTTCTGCTTTTGTGCGTTTGACGGAGAACAATCATCAAGTCAGTCTGCCTTCAAATCTGGTCGCCACTTTTGTTTTACAGGTTTACCCAATCTGCTCACTCTCGTCCAACTCATGTCATGCAACAAGCAATTCAAAGAGAGGCTGGCATGCACTGCGAGTAGCAAAGAAATGAGAGAAAGGCAATGCGCTTTGCACCATGTCAGAAAGCGCACAATGTCAGAGTGAGAAAAACCACTGTGCAAAGCCCTCCTTTGCAGCAGGAAACAGGCCCCTGCATGCTGCTCATGAGGGTTGGCTGCATGCATGACTCTGTGCTGTGTCAAGGCCCCTGCATGCTGCTCATCGGGGTTGGCTTCATGCATGGCTCCGCGCTGCGGCTAGTGTGGCTGGCAGGGCCTGGGGCATGATGCGGGAGCGGTGGACGTGTGCGCCCGGGAGGGGGGGGTGGTGTGTGGACCGGTGGAGTGGTGTGGGTGGGACAGGAGGCGGGGCAGGCAGGCTAGGCGGCGTGCAGCCAGTAGTCGGGCTTTTGAGTGTGGCGCCTGGTGTTGTGGGGGTGAACACGGCCTGCGGTGGGAGGAGGCATACGGGGCAGGAGTGATGGTGCTGAGTGCACGACCCACACAAAAGATGTCCCACAATGCACACAGCAAACAGTGTCACATTGGCCTGCCTGTGGAGTCGTGAACAGGTTACACCTTTGTCTGTAGACACTGCCACAACAGCTAGACATCCACAGGTGCCAGTGCTGAGGGTAACACCATGTACTGCAAGTTCCATTACACCCACTGGCACCCACCACGTTGCTGTGTGCTGCTGCCCAGCCCGCTAGTCCCGACAGTACCACCCTCCGTAAAGCAGGCAATAGTGCACCGGCCTGGGACACTAGCAGAGACTCAACTGATGCTGTCGGTGCTAGTGGTTTTGCTGCTGGTGGTAGTGTTGCTTGCGATGCAGCTGCTGGTACTGGTGGTGGTGGTGGTGGTGGTGCTGTTAGTGTCACCGCTGCCAGTGCTCGCAACAGCTCCAGTGCTACACTAAACGGAACACCAGTGGTGGTTGCGGTAGTGGCGGTGGTAGTGGTGGCCGTCGTTGCGGCGATGGTGGTGGCTGTCAGCTGTTGCAAGGGTGCTGAGTCAGTGCCTGCACCTGGCACAGCCCACACTGCAGGTAGTCCTTGATCATCTATCCAACTGAGGGCTAGGAGGATGAGGTCATGCGCTTACTGACGTGCTGTGTGCTGTAGTGCCTGTCGTGTGGCCTGCTGTGCGGCCACACCACTGCTGCCATTGCTGACCTACGCCTCGCCTTGTTGCCCCTGTAGCCCTGCTGCACCGCTGTTAATGTCATCAGAGCTGTCCAAAACTTCAGTCAGCACACCCTTCCTGACGGGTTGATGTGTAGGCTGTACCTCACTGCCTGCCCAGCTGTCGCTCCCACCCTCAGCCCCTGCTTGGGCGGTCTCATAAGCCAGATCTGGTGTGTGAACCGGTTCCGGCTCCGGAATTAGTGCCCCATGCAGTGGTCAAGGTACTAGGGGTTGTTAGCGCCCCCACCAAATGCCAACCACCAAACGGCCCAGACAATTTTAACTGCACCGGCCCAACCACTTCCAACCGCCCCACATCTCCCAACTGCGCCAGATCTGCATCACTGGCCATCACTCCTTCCTCTGAACCCGCATACAGCACAGCAGGAGGGAGCATGAGGGTATTGCATGCATGCTGCATGGCGCTCAGTGCATGGAGACGATCTGGGGCTGGAGGCTGGAGTGCATGGCCTGCATGCAGCAGTGCAAGGAGATGCTGGGACACAGTACATGACAGCAAGATGCACCTATGGAGGCGCACAACAGCAAGAACACTGTTGCATCACTCCTGACCACATAGGTGCACAAGCGTGGTTGGCAATGCCCAGGAAGCCCGTGAGGCGCAAAATTGAGACCGCCCCTTACTGCCCAGCTTTCAGGGGCAACACATTCACGCTGTATTGAAACCAGATAGTCAGCATTGACGGTCAGCACGTGAAGTGGTTGAACCGGGAGATTAATCACCACGGGCTTGGCTTTGAGACAGCAACTGGCAGTGAGGAGTACAGGTCTAACGCCAACGGCTGAAACAGTTCGTTGGCTTCGGAGCCCAGTAAGCAGCAGATTGGTAGATGAAGGGCAGGAACACGAGGCTAGAGAGCAGGACCTGATTGAGGCTGTGGCATACGCACGTATTCTTATTCAGCACGATGGAATGACTGTATTGGTGTCGCGACTGGGCCTGCATGCACTTTCGCAGCAGCGCCCAGGTACTGACACGAGTTCCCTCGGACTAACGAATTGTATTGAAGTCTAAGGATGGGCGACCAGTTCGCGCCAATCAACACTGAGTCGGCTTCCGAGCTGGAGAAGCGACAGAGCCTGCACTTGAAGCAGGCAAGCGTGCATAATTGCTCTTGCTCGTTCATGTCAAGGGGCCTGCAGCGCTGACAAGACCACGCATGCGACCTTGTCTCCATGCGTCTCTTCCTTGGCTAATTCTCGGAAGCTTTCCGCCATGCAGTACCTAGAGGAGCAGAGGCTTTACGAGGATGCTGACGAGATCCGGCTACGCGAGGAAGTCTTGGGACGATTAGATCAGGTTGTGAAGGCCTGGGTCAAACTTGCAGCCAGGCAGTGCGGCCTGGCTGACAGCTCTGCTCAGGATGCCAACGCCAAAATCTTCACCTTTGGTTCTTATCGCCTGGGAGTGCATGCACCAGGTAAAACTCAGCACGCCATGCAGATCCGTGCGTGTCTGTCCCCAAGCAGCCATGCATGTAAGAATCAGGGCGAAAAGCACCAACCCGTGCTTGCCTTCAAGGCAACGGCAGGGACGTCTGCTGGTGACCAACCTTCAGCAGCCCTGATGGCTTGATTAGATGTGTGACTTGCTAGCTCCATGCATGTTCGTGTACAGTATCGTCCGTTGCCGCTTTCTGATGCAAGCCACCTACCTTGGCACTCTTGCTCTCATGTGCCATGGTCTCTGCTGCCACTCCGCCACAGGTGCTGACATTGACGTCCTATGTGTGGGGCCCTCGTATGCCAGACGTGACCTGCATTTCTTTGGCAGCGAGCCTTACTGCTTGGAGCAGGTTCTCAAGGTGCGTACACTATGCACAATTGCAGGCTGTTGGTGAAACCGCACACATGTTGAGCAGCCATGCATGGTCCTCTGGTCACAAGGCACGCACCCGCAGCATGCAGTTCATGCTTTGGTGTTCCATACCAGGCAGCTGTGGGAGAGAACTGATGCCATGCTGATAAGCTGGGACGGTTGGAGTGCCACTTTTGAACAATCCACACTTCATGAGCCTTGTCTGTGCATGCTTACCCTGCACTGATCTGTGGCACCTCAACGAGGTAGTACTTGCACATCGCTGGCATGGGAATGCCTTGCTACCAGAGTTGCAGAGTCTTGTTGTGTTTTGCTTGTACGTTTTGCAGAAAACGCCCAATGTGACCGAAATCACCGCAGTGTCCAAAGCCTACGTGCCCGTGCTGAAAATCAAGGTGAGCAGCAAGTCAGCCCTAAGATTTGTTATGTGTTTAAGGCGTGGTCAGATACTGCATTTGGCCAGGAATCATCACACACGCGTCCAATCAGTATCTGTACTGAGCATGTTGGCGCAAACGTGCTGGCGCACGGCTTGGCTTGGTGACTGACTCTTCATGGAGTTGTTGTATGTTGAAGTCATGAATTGCACCTAGTATCTTGCCAGGCGAGACATGCTTCTTGCATGGTTGATGTTTATGCCGTCTGCTGTTTCACATGCATGGAACTCATGCATCTTCGGCATGAAGCTTGATTTTCTGGTCAGTGCACATATGGCATGTGAGAAACGCTACAGATGTGCAAAGACACACTCACGCACACTGCCTTGCAGTACTACGGCCTAGAGCTGGATGTGCTGTACGCCTCCCTCGCTGTGTTCCTGATCCCCGAGAACCTCGACCTGTCGCCGAACTCCGTGCTGCGGGGCTGCGACGAGCAGACAGTGCGCTCGCTCAACGGCTGCCGAGTGACGGACACCATCCTCAAGTCGGTGCCCGATGTGGGCGTGTTCCGACTGGCACTGAAGGCAGTCAAGCTGTGGGCAGAGAAGAGGGGAGTTTACAGCAACGTGGCGGGGTACCTGGGAGGTGAGTGCATGTGACGTGATGGACAGTTGCTGTGTGTTGCTGGCTGTGCGTGTATGCTGCTGGAGTGTATGCACGGTTGGGGATGTCAGTTGGCGTGGGGTGGGTGGGGTGTGCTGAGTGTTCAAAATGCCAGTATTGGATGTTAGCAGCGCAGCAGCACAGGTAATCGACACGGCATGTCAAGTTGTAGGGTCGGATAGGTGACGGCTGTGATGCCCAGTTTCTGGCATCCTAGCAGCCATGCACGCAAGGCAGGTGAGAGGAAACAGGCAAGGCAAGGGCACCGGCTGTAGAACCTGGCCTGGTAAGGCGAGGCATGTGTGCATTTGGAGGGTGCCAATGAGGCGCCCGGCTGGGTGCATATCAAAACCTAATTCACTGACAGGCCCTTGTATGTGTTGACCTGACTCTTGTTCCACTCAATGTCACTGGCCGCCTTCAGTCTGACCAGACTAAAGGCTGTTCCAATGGCATTGAGCCAAGGGCCTGTCTGTGAATCAGTTCACGCCAAGGTTTCAATTTGCACTCAGCGGTGCGCCTCGTTGGCCTCCTCCAAATGCACAGGCCAGGCCTTACATTCCTCTTGCCTGCCTTGGTGTGCGCGGCTGACATAATGCCAGAGACTGGGATTCATAGCAGTCACCAGTCACCAGGTCACCTTCACAATCTATTCACAAGCGCTTTGATTTCCGGGACATCAGTGCCAGGGCCGTGTCAAACTACATTTTTCAAAAGGCGGTTTGTGCATGACAGAGGCTGGCGTCGCAGAATGTCCGGGGCTGAGTCGTCTTGCCACGTGCATGCGCACTTCGGAACAGCCGAGACACTGACATTATGACTGAAAACCCGAAGCCTTCATGCCAGGAGCTCGGCTACGGCCAAAGCATGCTCGTTCAGATACCAGGGCTAGAAGTTGTGGGACTAGCGCAGAATACAATCGTTTTGACGAGTCCATGCCAGACATATTTCTCTTATCCAGGCAGCATAAATCGCGTCGGTTGATTTGGTAGTTGGCTCATTTCCATCAGATCACGTGCTTCAACCACTACAGGTGTCAACATGGCGCTGCTTGTTGCCAAGGTGTGCCGCTGGTATCCTAGGAAGAGCGCAAGCGCAGTGCTGCTGTCACTGTTCATGGTGAGTGCACACCAGACGTCAGGAATCAAACATGCTCGCCTACTGTTCTGACTGGGCACCTGCTGCATGCTTGTGCATAGCGAAGGTCAGCGTGCAAGTCAACTGAGCATTCCGACACCATCGTGCATCAGGAGACTGGTTGATTGGCTGCCAGTGGAATATGGCGTTGTTGTTTCTATGGTCACAGTTTGTGTCGCACAAGCAGTGAACATGGATTGGTTGGTGGTGCATGGCTTGAGGATATGGTTATCACATCACTGCTTGTATGTGTGTTTGGCTGGTGCAGTTCTTCAGCGGTGCATGGCAGTGGCCCACGCCCCTGCACCTGCTGCCCCAGCGCAATGATGACGCCATGGGCCTCGCGGTCTGGGACCCGAACATGGAGCGGGACAAGCGCTCGCTCATGCCTATCATTACGCCTGCGTATCCAGCCATGAACTCTTCTTATAACGTCACACGGTGCACAATGGTAGGCAAGGAAGACAGAGATAGGGTGGAGTAGGGTGCAGCATGTTAATTAATAATAATAATGATAATAATAATGATGATAATAATAATAATAGGGGATGTCGTGTGAAATGCCAGGGCACTCAGCATGCACGCAAGCAACGCTTGACCTGGATGGATGATGTTTGCAGTGTGGAGCAGGAGGACGCGGTAGGACAGATAGGGTTTGATAGGTTTTGATAAAATGGGTACAGCAGGTGATCTGCAGGGATGCCTCACATGCCAGGACCATGGCGGCATTACGACAGCGTATTGATGGCTGAGAGGGTCCTGCAAGTGCAAAGCAAACAGCAGTGGCCTGATTCAAGCCTTACAGAGTGCACCTGTAACCAAGGCAGATTGTGTGTAAGTCTGACTCTGGTTTCTGCTGCTCAGGCTGTGATGACAGAGGAGTTCAAGCGTGGCTTTGACATCTGCCGCGAGATTCTGGTGCTCAAGTCCAACGGTGTAACGGCATGGTCAAAGCTGTTCGAACCACACAAGTTCTTTGAGTCCAAGCTGGCATTCTATGTTCTGGTGAGCGCCTTATGCTCGAGTTTCCGCAGGGTCTAGTCCGCACACTTCTACCACAAGCTGACACGCCGTTACTGCCCAGCTGCTCAGTAATTTTAATTGAACTGAAGTCCTAGGACGTTATAAGTGCTTGTACATTGTGATGTGACCGTGCATGTTGTTGCGTCGCTTGCAAGCTGATCAGTCACCAACTGCCTGCCATGCACCATGCATCTTCTGTGTGCTGGCACACACATCAACCATACGCGCTGTTCTGTCCCTCAGATCGAGGTGACTGCGGGATGTGACAGTGACCTTGAGAAGTGGGACGGTTGGGTGCGGTCGCGCATCCGTCTGCTCGTGCGCGTCCTCGAGGAGCACACAAACGTGAGGCCACACCATGACAGCATGCGAGCGCCGGCCAACCTGCACCCAGGCGACCCCAAGCCACGCAAGTTCTACTTCCTGTGCCTCACGAAACGAGCAGCGCAGGTGAGTGGTGGAGATGGAAGGAACGTGCAGACTGGCGCGGTAACAGAACTTGGTGCCCTAGAGGCCAGAATTAGTGGATCCCAGTCAGTTTCCTTCCCACTTCTACTGGCTGGCAAGTGGCACAGGCTGTTCGTACCTCATGGCAGACAATTTTTAAGCATGTGCAGTCTTAGTATTTGCAAATGCCAGATGGGACAGCTTTTGTGTGTGACAGCAGCAGGTTGTTGAAGTCATGTTGATATGCAGGCGGAGGCCGTGAACACATCATCAGGCATGGTGTCAACGCAGCCTTACTCGCTGCAGCGCAACGCTGGCGCCACCACTGCAGCGGGGCAGAACAATAAGAGCGTCAACGTCACTCAGCCGATACGACAGTTTAGGGGTCAGGTGAGGCAGGGCAATCACAGTCGCTCCACAGGCCGCGGCCACTACAGGTATTGGAGAGTAGGATGGGAGCATCACATGCAAAGTTAGATAATGTGCATCGTACAGTCGACATGGTCAGGTGGTGGGGTGATTAACTGTGGCATGTCTATTGTTAGTGGTCAGTACGTAATCCGGAAGGCGCTCCTGCCAGGCAGGTCGGTAATGATTTGCTTGAAATGCTTTAGCTAGCGGTTTGGACTAGCAGTCACAGTGCAACAGCAGGACCGCAGCAGCGACCAGCTAGGGAAGGGTCTGCTGGAGTGCTTTGACATGTCATGCGGTTAGCGGTTTGATTTGGCTGATTTGGCACGCCTCCATTTCACATCTGTCCCTGGCGTGCTTGTCTGTCCAGGTGATGGACTGGGAGGAGCGGCGTGAAGGCATGGAGCTCACTCCCTCGGTCATGCGGCAGCGCGACCTGCCCGCATGGGTGTTTCCCGAGGGGTGCAACCCACTGCTGCCCAAAGCAACACCAGCAGCAGCAGCAGCGCCAGCGGTGGAGCCAAAGCCTGAGGTGAAGGCAGAAGACAGCCAAGTACAGGGCGAGCAGGGGACACAGGCGGCAGCAGCGGCAGGCGACGACAAGTTGACTGGGGAAGAAGAAGCAAGCCAGGGCACCAAGCGGCCCAGGTCAGAGGATGGCCGGGCGTCATCTGCTGGTGCAACAGCAGCCAGCAAGCGCCCTGCAGCTTCCACAGCGACAGCAGCAGGTGCTGGGACTGCCAGTGCTGCATCAGGCGCGGCAGGAGCGGCTGCCTCGCGAGTCAGCTCAGGTGCTGCGTCCAGCCAAGGCAGGCCACGCAGCGCCAGTGGCGCTCCAACAACAGCACCAGCAGCAGCTGCTGCGTCAGGGTGTGTTGCAACGGCGTCCAGGGATGCCAGCCAGACGGATGCATCAACCCTTGTGTTGGAGGACGAGGCGAGCACCATGGTACGAGCTAGGGCACAGCCCAGTGTCTAGGCCTGCACTTTTCTACTCAGAATCACACCGGGACTCGGAAACAGCTTGTGGCCTGGAGGACGTGACACAGCAGAGCCTGCTATGAGATGTGCTGGCATGGAGACTGCGTGGTGTGCGAGCATACTGTGACGCCAAGCAAACTGTGCCACTGGATGAATCTGTTTCTGTATTTCCATTGCTTTGTCATGCATGTGCTGCATTGAAGGTCCATGCATTTGCACTGCCTGCACCACCCTGCTTCCATGGCACCATGCAGGAGACCTCTGCCATTCCAAAACCAGGCGCAGGCCGACTGCGTGCCGCCACTCCCGACGCTGCTGCATCCGCCACTGAAGCACGCATCCTAGCCAACGGTCAGGCGGAGATCTCAGACTGGATGGGCTGCAACACCGCAGTGCAGCTCACGGGCGCTACCACCGCCTCTGTGGCTACAACCGCCCCAACCACCACCACCTCTGTAGCCACCACCGCCCCAGCTGCCAAGGCATTGAGTGGCAGCAGTCGCCATGGTCAACCAAACGCCCAGCAGACGCAGGGCAAGCAGCAGGGTCCTCAAGGCGCCACTGAGATTGTGCCTCCGGGAGGCATGAAGAGTGCGGGAGAGCAGCAGGCGACAAGTAAACCGGCGGCGGTGCCTGGGGTGCGAAATATCCGGGTGGGGTGGGAACCAGCAGTAGGACGTGTCTGGATTACCTCAATCAGGAGCAGAAGGGCAGTGGCGGTCTTGCATGGACCTCGGTGTTCCAGCGGTCAATAGTGGGCCCTGACAGCTTGTGTACATGCAGGCAGGCTTTACCCTGCCATGGGGCATCATGGCAGGGCTGGCCTGGATGCTGTGCTGGTCATATTCACTTGTGCATCATAGTGTGTGACAGACGTTGGTGCTGGAGTGGATATGGCTGATGTGGCTTCATGACTGCAGGCTGACTGCTCGTGACGGCGGCCCCTTGCCCTGCTGCCTCCCCTGCTGCCTGTCCTGTGCGCCCGCAGGCTAAGCGGCCCACAACAGATGCCAAGCCACCGCCAGCCAAGAAGCAACGGCCAGGGCTTACGTTCAAGTGGGTTTTAATGCAAGTCAAGTGCAAGCGCAATGCTCAAGCACTTGATGTGCACCAATCATGTCAAAGATGTGGAGTTATATATGGGCAGTCTAGTCATTGAGATGATCACACATGTGCGCGCGTGTCTATGCCAGTGCTTTGCACATGCCGTACAGGCTCAACTGACCCATTGCTTGCTTCTGCTGAGCGGACGTTTTCATGGACATGTGGGGCACCAGTTTCTGCTCACGGTTGCGTGTCGCCACCTGGCCTCACGGTTAAGTGGCACCACCCACACCTTGTCCTGTATCAATGCCTGCACGCAACCCAGCCACCCAGCACATTTTCAAGGCAGCAAAAGCATTACATGGTCACAAATACATACAATGGGGAGCCAGCCACGTGCAGGATTTGCATACATCCCATTCACCTCTGCCGCAGTCGTTTAGGGTACATCGGTTCTACTAAAGTTTTTCATGTAGACATGCAGTTTTTAAGCTCCCAGAGGCCTGTCAGCCGCAGTCAGGTAAGTGCTCCAATGGCGGCTATATCTTGGCAACGCAACTCAAGTGCATGAGGGCGACCGAGGAGGGGCCATCCGACTAGCCTTTAGACCTCTGCTGCCTCCCGGCCTGCTGGCTGCAGTACCTGCCTGCCAGCTGTACCTGCCTGCCAGCTGTACCTGCCTGCCAGCTGACAGACTGGAGAGCACAGCTGTTGGCGTCGTGGCTGGCCACAGCTGGACGCAAGATGTTCAACTGGCAAATTAGGATTGAAACCTTTGTTGGCGTGGTGCATAGTCTTGCTGGCTCTGCAGGCTGACGACGACAGATCTATCAGAGCTTGGGTATGTTCAGAGCTGCATGGCTCAGGACGTTTTGTTGACTTCTGTCAAGTTACTTGGCATCATGCCCAAACAAAATGTTTGCCAGTTCTGGGACAGTTCCTTGTGTCCCAGTGGCGAGGTGGCGAGGTCACTGCATCGCTGAGTTCGGTATTTTGTTTCCTTGGTTCTTGCGGGCCTCTGTAACTCCATTTGAGTCAATTTGTCCAGCTGACGAATCCCATCCCTTCTGGCCCATCCTAGGCTTGAGGAGCTCTCCTGACTCGTTGCAGCAAACTGTTGCTCTGAATGAAAGCCATCAGCATACAACATTGCACCTGTCAGTCGCACGAGTGTCAGTGCGTTCTACGGACAGCTCTAATGCCAAGCACCATGTACACACCAAGCACGCATACACAGCAAGCAACCACAACGTAACTTTCGTTTTTCCCGGGTTGGTTCCAAGTTCCTCGTAGCTGAATCAGGTGCGCGCTAAGAATCTGATGAATCAGACCCAGAGTGACAGACCCATGCCGGCCACACGTGCAGTGACAAACCGATGTCCATGGTCGTTACAGTGACACGTTACTTTGGAAAACTTCAGCCCTTTCTCAGACAAAGGCTGACACAATTGGATTATAGCGTTCCTGTGAGTTTCACAGTGGGATCGTGCAATGGCGATTCGGGGGACGAGCGCTTCTTGCTTTTGTGGCGATCGGCTTAAGGACCGCACGAGACGCACCACAACCTTGCGTCATCGAATTACTTCAGTTCATGCGGCATCGTCACGTACGCTGGCACAGCCGGCAGGCGCCCGCTATCCCGCTATCCCGGTCCACAAGCGAGCAATACGGGTGAGTAATGCTTTCCCGGGTTCCCTTATGATCGTATGATGACGCCATCAGGCATTGTGTAGTTTGCGCCAGTTGGTATCCTGTTGGTATGATGTGTCCCGTACTCACATTTCATAAATTCGCCTGATGTCCTGCAGCAAGCAGAGCGTGTCCCCGAAGACAAAGTTGGAGCATGCAGCGTGACACGCAGGTAAGCAATCTTGCTTGTTCATCACGCCACTGGCACATGCTTGCATTCCAACAGCTCAACACCTTGCTTCCCACGCAGGTTTTTCGACTGCCTGAACAACAGGGATTTGTCTGGAATGTTTACCCTGCTGGCCAACGATGTGGAGTACACCAACCCAGCGTTGCAGGCAAGCAAGAGATGCATGTGCAGGGATGTGTATTAAACACTCCATTTACAACTGCACGCATGCACTTGACATGGGTTGGGCGTACAAGTGTAGAATCAGTCGCAGGCTAGTGCTTGATGTACGTGCTTGATGTACGTGCTTGATGTACGTGCTCAATGCAATTCAGCTGCAAGCTGATGACCCTAAATGTCAGTTTGCCTCCTGTCATGTTTGGGTTTGCGCTACACAGCACGGCTGCATGCACCGCAGGTGCACCATGTGGGCAAACAAGCCACAGTCCGCTGGTACGGGCAGGTGCTCAGCGGCCTCCCGGAGTCGGCTGCACTTGTGGTGGATGACATCGTGCCCATTGATGTGTCCAACAGCACAGGCCTTCACCGTGTGACGGTCACCTGGTGAGCGTTGGCACCTGCTCCATGCTGGGGTACATCTATGGCAGCACAGCTTAAGTATTGGTTCCGTAGCATGCCTCCTTATGACCGCAACAGAGACATGGAGTACGTTGACAGTGCATTGTCTGGTCGTAGCACATGCATTGCCGGAAGACCCCGTTTAAGGTCCCTTGTCCGAATGAGTGGCAACGCTGCTCAGGCGATTGGCCACATTTGCCCTGCCACTTAGGCTACTGTAGTGCAGTCCCCAAGGTTTCAACTGAAGCCCATTGAATTCACACGCTCGGTCAAGAGTGGTGCTGCCCTGTTCAATGCATGGTGGCGCAGGCATTTGGAGGTGGGCGGTCTGCCTGTGCCGGGCTCTGAGGGTGTGGGGCAGATGCGCCTGGACCCGGCAAGGGGCTGCGTCACATCAATCAAGGACGCGCCACAGGTGAACAGCTGTGATGAACATGTGCAAGGCGATTGGGAAATGGCCAGCAGCCTGTGGGATATGCACATCAAGGTGTAGTTCAGCTGGCGTGTCGAGAGTGGTATGGATTACTTGTTGCAGCTGGGCCGGCTGCATCATCTATATACAAGTGTATGTATTTACACCAGGGAAACCGTCAGAGGACACGGAACATCGTCTGATTCCTGTTCTTGATCACTTGCCACACAGGCGACAAGTGAAGCCAGTTGAGCATGTCTATATTTTCACCTGCAAGAATTTGTGAACTGGTAGAGTGTATGACATCCACCAAATGGTTGACGCGTTGGTTGGAAGCACGTCCATTGCACAACCTGCACAGGTCTGTTTAATAACAGCGTAGACAGGAATAACTTTTCTGTGTTTTGCAGGCCGCAGTGCGTGTCTTGTTGCCTGCTCTGAGTCTAGCCTCGCCTGCCATTAATGCCCTCTCTCCCGTCTGGATGCCTGCCGTCGATCTGCTCAGAGCTGGGGGTCAGACAGACGGCGGCATGAGGTGGGGAAGGCGGTCGGGACTTTTCTTCAGCCTGGCCTTAAGTGCCTGCCAGCCTGCCAAGCCTTGCTTGTTTGTGTGCCAGTCTTGTTCATAACGGGTGCAGAAAAAGCACACGGGTGCAGAACGGGTGCAGAACGGGTGCAGAACGGGTGCAGAAAAAGCACACGGGTGCAGAACGGGTGCAGAAAAAGCACACGGGTGCAGAACGGGTGCAGAACGGGTGCAGGAAAAGCACACACGCAGAGCAGGCAGCAAGTCAACCACAGGCAATGTGCAGCAACGTCATTGAATGTGGGCATGTCGCAGCGTGTGCAATTGACGCTTGGTATCATGCGACGTTTGGTGCATGTTGCCGTTCAGGGGACTGCAGCCACCATCTGCCCCGGACTTCCTGTTGAATGCGGCTTCGGCCCTCACAGGTGTGGCCAAAGCTGCACATGAACAGCCTCACCTGGCCTGACTGCATCAGCGCAATGTTATCGACCTGCACGAACCATGTAATCTGTGCACTCTACGCTGTGCCATGTGCCACTTGGCTTTATGGTCCCTCAGGAATGCCCATACACCCTGCTCGGCTACATGCCTTAAACGCTCACATCGTACACGGCGTGTGCTGCTCGCAGGCATGCTGCCATCACCTCCCACATTGCTGCCTTGGGTCACCGATCTGTATGGCAGCCAGCAGGGCGCTGCTGACAGTGCTTCCCGTCCCGTCCCACACGATCACACAAGCAGCAGCCGCAGCAGTGCACCACACAGCAGCAGGCCCCTCAGTCAGCCTTACACACACACAGCACAGGCCACATCATCATACACAGTTCCTACAGCAACCCGTACGTCAGATGCATACACAGCAACAAGAGCATCATCATCACTCAGTGCCACTGAATTACCAGCAGGGCCTGCAACTTATGCACGTGGTGCCTCTGCCACCTCAGATGACGTTTCAGCAAAACCCGGCATTTCTCACCCTACCCCAAACAACAAAGGCACATCAGCAGGCTTGCAAAAGCATCGGCTGTCCGCTCAGACCAACGGTATACCAATGCGCACGCTGGCAACGCCAGCTAATAACACAAGCCTAGCCACAGCTACTGGTCTGCAGGCCAAAGTGGTGGAGGCGGTTGCATTTGAGATGAGTGAGGAAGAAGAAGAAACCGTTGTCCAGGCATCCTTTGAAGACATCACACCCACTGCACCCAACCTCACAGGTGATTAAATCACAAAACTTTGCCTAAAACTCGGCTTGTATTCAATCACCATCAGGTGGTGTAGGATGGGACGGCGTGGCTTGATTTGGTTGCAAGTTGTGTTCTGTGCATCTAACGCTGCAAATCCCAGCACATCTTCGACATCCTTGACTGATGATGGCACTGAGCTATCAGCTGCAGCAAGTCCACAGCGACCGAGTTGAGGTCCAGTGCATGCAGTTTGTCTAGGCAGCTTGCCACAGACCAAGCATTGCTCCTGCCTATCCTTCAAACGACTGACTCCATCATCCTTGTGTCCCATGCACCAGCTGTGCATGGTCGTGCTCTTCCTGTGCTCCTCCCCTGTACACTAGCTACCAAAGCCCCGAGATGCTCATTATCAAATGCAGTGAGGCTACGCTCTTTCTCTCCTTCCAAGCAACAGCCTTGTATCTAACGCCGCAGTACATGTGTGGCCTGCAGGCTTGTGGGAGAAGGACCCTGACGCCAGTCAGCCTGAGTCATACGAGCGCATGCTGGACGTGTTGGGCCTGTCGGGGCTGCAGCGGGTCACGGCCAGGTTGATAGAGGTCAGCAAACGGGTTTGATTGACAGGGAAGGTTTTGGGTGCGGTGCAGGATAAGATGAGTGCTGAAAGAAGGCGCACTTGCAATGAGTTGGTTAGTCAAGCGCAGATTCTCCTGGAGGGGGCACACGACGAGGAACTGGAACTTGAGGCAGTTACTGTGGAGGGAGGATTGGAAGGGGCTGACGCCTTCTACAAGGGGTTTGGCACAGAATGATGGTGCTGACAGCAGGTGACTGTGTCCTTCCATCTTGCATCTTTTCGTCTGCACCACAGGGCATTGAGATCAAAGACGAGGAGAGCAGCTTCTGCGTCAATTTTGTGACGGTCGTGCCCTTCTTCAAAGTCACAGAGAGAGTCAAGTGAGTGCGTTTGGCGGAGCCATCACCGGCCTGGGAATGCATCAGCAAGCAAGTTGCCTGTCCAAATTACCAAATGTATTAGATGCATACAGCAGGCGCTGGAGAAAGGCTTCCAGTGCAACAGTACGATTTGCACCTGTCCAGCATCGCCTCTGCAATTCCTCTGCTTGAGGGCAGCACAATATAATGACGGTACAATTAGAGATCTCACAGCCATCTCCTTGGGCACGCCAATACCGCCTCCAATAACTGCACTCCCACCGGTATTGCAGGTTTGGCTCACCAGTGCGGCTCATGCGGCGCGATCTCAAGCCCGGCAACCAGACAGCCACCGCACAGCGCATCGCTGGTGGTGTACGGATTGTCTTCAACTGGAGTGAACCTAACGCAGGAACCCTTACCGAAGACTACACGATGGCGACGGATGGCCATGCCACGATAGGCAAGGCGGGGGAGATGTTGGTCACCTCGCAGCTCAGTGTGGGCGGGCGGTCAGCAGTGGTGGCGCAGGTGAGCGAGCACAAGGTCTCAACTGCACTGCTGTACTGCTGAGTTTGCGTGAGGGTTTTGGGCATTCACGAACCAGTTCGGAGCAGAAAAGAGTTTTGGCCACCTCAGGTGCAAATAAGTTAGGAGCGCTAAGAGGCCGATCACACTATACGTTGCTCAGGCTACGTCGCTCAGAACTGTCCGTCTAATGGAATTCAGGATAAGCAAAGCAAACGCTGCAGCTACGCAAGATCAGTTTGTGACGCAGTAGGATGATGGTTTCCAGCATTCAACTTTAACTACCTGGCTGCTAACCTCAGGTGTACCGCCGCAGCGGCAAAAACCGCGAGCAGCTCCTCAAAGAGAGCCGAGCTCGGAACTCGAGCATGGAAAGTGTGCTCGCCAGGCAAAAGGCGAAATGGGGCAATTAGGAGTGAAAACGTGGCTCAAACATGTTCTGGTTGCTCTAATTGTCAGCAACTCAACTGCAGCCTAGTAGACATGACCCGTTTGATTGTCAGCCTGTATAAATCACCTGCCGCCTCGGCCAGGGGCCAGTTGAGCAACTGGCTAAGGATTGGTATTGTTTTAGGATTAAGACAAACGACCCTGACCCGATTGCGCCGGCCATCGACGTTGAATGGCATGCACCTCATTAACAGAACTGAAGTTCGCATTTGATTCAGTGCAATTCAGTTCGCTTCGGCATTATTGGTGCAGTCAGTTTTCGTGGTGCAGACCACTGTTGGCTCTTTACAGTGCTTTATTACCTTTTTGCCCTGGAGGCCAACTGACGGGAATGCCACTCAGCCTCTTACGACAATCTGAAAAGCACCATCCATGCCCCGCTGTATTCCAATGTTCTAGTTGTCATGACGTTTCGGTTCTGCGACATGGCCTCGCTTCTTACAGGTATAGTTGTTCGGACAAGTTGAGCCATCTGATTCAACCAGGTTGATTAACACTGTCCAGCTGTTCAATGATGTTCAACTGATTTCAGTCGCAGTTGATTAGGGGTTTTAAATCGACCCAGTTGATTCTGGTTGTTTTAACTGGCAGCTTGAAACGTCTCCCTGGGCTCTCCTGTCCAGCTGAAGGCTGTGCCACTGACTCCTGTGGGTCTAGTGCCTGTGGGCTGAAACTACTGCGACCGGTTGATTTCCAGTTGAATTTGATGCAGTTGAATTCCAGTTGTCGGTAGCAGTTGACTCGACCGCAGTTGTAATCCAGCAGTTGACACTCCAGTTGATCCGTCCAGTTGATTATCAGTTGTGTCATGATCCAACGAGGTTGATTCAATCCAGTTGGGTCCAGTAGAATCAAAGGGTACAACTTGTCCGACGATTACCTCCCTCTGCTTGCATGTGACTCCATGTGTAAAGAGGCACTGGTGTAAAAAGGCAGGCTGAATGTCTGCCTTGGCTTCCACCCTGAACTGCATTTCTGCTTTGGCCACCTGGCTCAAGGTAGTCAGAGCGGTGCCCAGTCATGTGGCGGCTTCCACTTTCATGTGAACAAATAGAACTTGTTTTTCAAGTTGAATCAAGACGACAAAAAAGACAGAAAACTAACGCCCCCCACCCCCCCCGGGTGAACTATGTATACACTTTTTGGGACCGCTGTGTTTGGTTGCAGGTTTCAGCCGCTCTCGGTGTGCCGGACCTGCCCCGAACAGCGTTAGCGGTACTGCAGCCCCTGGCCTAGCACCTCTGCATCGCTGTTTGAACCCTTGCCTGCCTGTCAGACCTGGACGCTGCGAGTTTTGTATAACATCCAAGGGGCCCACGTGCACTCCATACATAGGTTACATGTACTGAGCGCGAACAAAGCAAGCAACGCCTGAAATGACGATAGATACCGTCCCTGGCTTGCTGTTACCCTAGTTAGCAATGCTCAATCATGTCAAATCCACGTCGACTGTGCTGGACTTCTTTCTGCCACAATCGCAGGGCCACGCACACCCAGCTACCCAGCTCAGCAGCATGTATGGATATACACACCACAGACACAGCAGCTTTGGACATCGGTACCTTTGCAAACTCTTATGCCTTCACACCTGTTGCGACCAGACTCACCAATTGTCCCGTACTAGGCGTTATCAACACAACAACAAACAGTGGCCTTCCGTTGACTGATGACGTGGCAATCACCAACAGAACACAGACCAAAGTGTATGGGACAGGTAAGCTGTTCAACTGAAAGTACAACGTACAAAGAAAGTACAAAGTACTTGTCTGGAAGAAGAAAAAAGCTTTGCTTTGTCTAGGTCGCCATACTGGAAACAAAGAAAAACGTGGAAGCTGTAGATTCCAATTGCCAGCTGCACACCCCTCTGCAGCGTGGAAATCGACCATTGCCCACATGATCAATGAGCGTTCAGAATTCCCTGGGGGCATAGGAAAGGGCCGAGGCGCGCGGCCTGCAGTGTTTACGGTAATAACGCGGCCCATGGCATCCCAGCTTACGGGCGCTTACCCTGAACGGAGGCTAGCCAGAGGCAAGGACCAGCCGACCCAGGACACGGATTCCCGCCCTCAGCTTGCATGCCTGTGACATGCTTGGCTCCATGTTCTGTGGCACTGATGTAGACCCGCAACTCTGTGATAGCTAAACTCCACACTGAGTAAAGCAGTTGCGCGTACAGTGCATTTTTTATCTCCAAATCACGTGCCCTGTCGGTCCTACCATGACTTGCAAACCACAGCAGTGCAAATCGAATCAAACAAGACACTCAAAATGGCTGAGCGGAAACTGCAGGATGCGCGTGAATGGCTAGGGCTTCAGAGGAAGGATAGGCGTTCGTACAGTGGCGACTAACCCCTGCTAACTTGCTGACAGTCTCCTCCCCCTGTGTCAGGCGTCCTGGTTGCCTAGCTGTGTTATCAGTAACTCAAGTGCCACACACACAGCGCGCTGGGGAGGGTACAATGTGGCCTCTGCATGATGAAGCGCAGAAATACAGTGCCAGCTGAGGCTGTATTGCCCACCAAAGCTGCCCATCCCGTAGCACTTCACCTTCTGTACCGCTCTTCAAACAAACACGTGTGCATGAGGATTCACGTGATGACGTAGAGCTGAACCCTGCTGTCCAGCAGCCCACTTTGCGTATTGCGTAGTCTTCAGACGAACACGCGGCCGTGCATGAGAAAAACGCTTGTTTGTCTGAGTTTGTGACCAGCTACAGCTTCATGCTTGGTTGTGCTCACCCACCGCGCCTTGTGAACATGCCTGATATTCCCCTTGGAACGTTTTCGCCAGGTGCGGTCTGTCGTCAGGAGTGCAGCCCACCCGATCACGCCTTCTTGGGTTTGCCGGCCAGCCGGAAGTCCACGTTGAGGTGCTGCTCGGTGATCCCAACCTCGTTCAAAGCCTCTGCAGAAAGAACCGACATGGACCGTTTGTATTTTATTTGGTCAAGGCAAAGCCTATACCCATCTTCTTGTGGCTATGGTTGGCAGGAAGAACCCACAGAAACTCATGCAAATAGCTATATTGAGACGGTGGCCCGTCCCTCCTTGTCAGTTGCGTTTCCTGCTCGCTGCTGATGTCGAGTGTTGGTCTGAAATGTGTTGAAGACCGTGACCCAAACACCGGACATTATATGAAAGTGTCATATAAATCGATCAATATTCACAATAAATGATACTATTATATTAAATAGAAAGTGTTTGGGTGTCTCAGTGTCTCAATTGATATGACGTGACTCCCTGCCTAGCGCATCCCTGCCCCAACCTTAGGCTGGCTACTTCAGTCACGATTGCCCATAACACGACTACGCCTTGCTCGATTGACCACTCGACCCCCCACAAAAAACTGACCTGCAGTCGACGTCTGTTCTACAAGTTCCCTACAGGTAATGTATGAAGACAATTGAACAGGGCCCCGCCTTACCTTTGCACGCCGCCACCATGTACTCGCGAGCGTCATCCACACGCTGCCTGTCCCCGGGGGAGAAGCAGTAGACCCACTCCAGCATCAGAGTCATGATCTGAAACAACAGTGCAACCATCTCATAACACGCGTTTGTGAAGGAACAACTGACACAGGGAGAGGGTGTGAGCCAGTGAGCCTTGGACAAGACAAGAGTGGATGCTTGCGAACCATGCACCAGAGTCAGCAAGATGTCTGACTGACACGCCAGCTGGCGAACCAGATTGGCTGACGGTATGCTGGCCACAGCAACTGACAACTTAACACTCTTACGCAGTCTGCTGCTGCATCATCAACTGTGCCACCCACGAACGCGCTGCAGATCGCCACACACAGTATCCTTGTCTCAAACAGTGTTAATGTCCGTATGATCTCAAAAGCTGGTCCACATGACGATTCAAAACCGATGATTCAAATGTTGTACCCCCTGTACAGAACCTAGCGCTTAGCGTTGTAAGACCCTGTACCATAGGTCACCCCACCTGTCCGCTGTCGATGCTGTCCACCTTGATGTGCGGTGACCCCTGGGCGATGTCCTTTGGCCGCGCTTCGCCCGCCTCAACCAGCTTAGCCTGGGCAACGCGGGTAGGGCAGCACACACATCTATGCGATGCTAACAGTAAATTCTTGCAGTACATTCTTGCAGTGCAAACAGTGCAAACAGCGCTGATGCCATGTAGTGCTGCGAAGGGCAGTAGCTAGGTCCGATATCAGGGCCTCTACTGGCACATCCGATTATGCAACCCTCGATGGACAACGCCATACGCAATGTAGGCCTGAGAAATAGCTGGAGCACAAATTTCGAGTGACCTTGGGCACATTGCGTTGAAGGATTGCTGCCCAGACTGGGCCAAACTGGTGGTTCTCATCTTGTAAAGGCCTGCTGACCACGCCAATGGTGTATGGGTCAGGACCCTAGCACCAGACTCCTCACCTTGATTGCCCGTATGGCGTCGGTGGGCAGGGCCAGGGGTGCACTGACTGATACAGTATCCTGTGATCAGCAACAGGTGAAATCAGAAGACCCACGGCCGGCGCCAGCCCATGGCCAGTATGCCAGTATGGATGCGTCGGAATAGACATCATATTGCTGCTGTGATGCTCATGGTGCGAACGCCGGAGAAGAATCTGGGTTGGTCAAATTGAGCAATCAATGCCCATGCCATGCACATTCAAACTCTTCACCACGGAGTGAAGATGGCGTTGACGGTTGGGCGCACTGCGGGTGCTGTTATGGAGGCTGATGCTTGCTTTGCCAGTGTCTCCTGGGCTTCTGCTGCACTCTTCTGATGCTTTGGTTTACTGACACTCACTCTCTGCTGCACTCATGTTGAGAAACTGCGATTTTCAGTTGTCGCTGAGCAGCAGGACACATCCCTTTGCAGGTTGCACGCATCGACACAACCATGCAGGTTAGTTGGAAATTGGCTGCAGCCTGGTTGGCCTGGGACATGGCATACCTTGAAGGCACCGCCACGTGACACGTTGACCAGCTTGGAATCAATAAGCTGTTCATTGGGCACCTTGGCGAACTGGTTGTACTCCCACCTGTGCAAATAAGGCAGAGCGCACAAGTTTGTGACGCGTATGAATTCTTGGCACTGGCGTTCCGGCCGTTGATACTGAGATGCTTCATATTGTCGCTGTGGCCTTATCAGCCCATGTCGCCCACATCTTTGTCGTTGTAGCAGCCACGTGACTCACTTTCTCAGTTGCGTGAACAGCAGGTCAAACGACACCACCATCCACAGCTCCCCATCCAGCTCCAGGTAGTCGCCAACCTGCAACGGGTGACAAGAATCAGCAACCAGAAACGGGTGACAAGAATCAGCGACCAGACAGCAACATCGCCTCACATACAAGTTGACTTGTGAAACTCAGGACTGCATGGTTACTCCAGTAGTATCTGGAGCTGTATCAGCATTATCAGTATCTGAAGCATTAGCAGTATCTGAAGCAGGAAGCCAGCTTACAGATGAAGACGGCTAGCATTTTTGATTATGTAAGAACTTCTAAATTTAACAGTAAATTCAACTTATTGAAAGACACTGTAAATTCAATTGATAACGCAGAAGAGAATGGCACAAACGCGACGTGGAACACCAAGGGCCTTCTACGCATGACACGCATTGAGGAGCAGGCGACATGCCCCGTTCGACAGCCACCGACTTGGCGCATGCACATTTGACACCCTGACAGGCAGAGCCCCATGCACATTTGACACCCTGACAGGCACATCCTACTAGCACACCGCGGCACCACCTCATGCCCCTGGTGGCTCTGACCTGGGCCACCGGAGGCCACATGACCTGTCTCTTGGCCGCCCTTACCGAGTAGGGTTGCTCCGCAAACAGGTACAAGGTCGAACGGAAGACGTTGCGCACCGTGTCGCCGCTGCAGGCAACCAACACGGCAGCGTAGGTGCACGCGACTGATTGACTGGACACCAATTGCAAACTGAATCCTAAAAGGAGGGGCAGGTATGGGTTTTCAATTGTAACCCAATAACCGGACAATTAGTCCGGTCTAACATATTCTAATCTAATGAGTGGCCCAAGTCTAGCCAAAGCGGGTGAACAACAACAAGGCCAACCAGTCGCCAGGAGTGGAGAGGTTTGAGAGCAGGTCGGCCAAGTCTAGTCAGACTTCAAACGTGACCAGTGCATCAGTTTGCTACCACACTCACAATATGAATGAGAGCGCGAGCACGTAGGTAGTGAAGAAGTCCAGGCCGGACTGGTCACCATCACCTGCGCCCGGGCAACGCGAGGCCTTTTGTACTGCCTTGTACTGCCTTGTACTGCCTTGTAGCGTACTCTGTTGCACAGTCAACCATTTTCCTGTTTCTCTCCGCAGGGGTGAGTGCGCCGTGCAAGCCCTCCGATAAGAGCTTCCACTTCTGTGATCTTTGCTGTTTGCGCCTGGACGTTGTCTTTTCTTTGCTGTTTGCGCCTGGACGTTGTCTTTTCTTTGCTGTTTGTGACTGGATGTTGTTGCTCAGGGTTGGTTGGGACGGTATCCAGCCTCGTCTCTTGCATGGCTTGCTAACGTTCGCGCTTGGTGCGTGTGGGCCGCCCTGATGTGATCTCTCTATCAGCTCATGTTGTTGTTGGCCAGTGGGTAGGCAGGCAGGCAGGCCTCACATATACAGGCACAGTGTGGCAGATGTACGCACCTGTCAATCCGTGAGAGTGGGAGCAACGCTTGTGAAGCAACTAGACGCACCTGTTGTGAAGCCCAGAACTCTAGCTGCACCGAATGCAAGCAGTGTGTACAGGACACAGCCGATGGCGGTCTGCAGGTGCAGAGCAGACGTAGCGCAGTGGATAATGCCTTGCGTAGCAGCAAGCTTTGTGCGTGACGTAGCACAGCGTGCTTTAAATGATTTTCTTGCTATCAGCTGTACTCTCATACTTGTGTAACCTCTCTCATACTTGTGTAGCCTCTCTCATACTTGTGTAACCTCTCTCATACTTGTGTAGCCTCTCTCATACTTGTGTAACGTCTCTCATACTTGTGGGATCCAAACTTCTTTGCGTTTGCAAAACAAGTTTGCGACGCAAACAAGTTTGGAGCAGTACGGTACTTATCTGCTATCAAGCATCAAGCCATGCACACTCCAGAAGCCAGTGCTTCACATGCCAGGGCACATGCCAGGGCAACGGTAATTTATCAGAAGAATAACTGAAGTAACAAACACCCTGCTCCAGAGCACCCGTGCATCTCACCTCCAAGCTTCGGACTGCTGATTCATTGCTCAGGACCTGCGCACACCCAAAATGGAAGAATATGGTCAGATTACAGAGTCCAATCATCACCGATGCTCTGCAATGTTGATCATTCTGATGCACTGATGGTTTTTCTGGCGTTCAAGTGCTTCCAACACACGTGCACCGGACGAAGCCAGGGCTGTGAAGGTTCTCCACTACAACACTACACTGCAAACCAGGTTGAGCAGGAGACTGGAGCTGAAACGCCACAACACCTCTCAGTCCTGGTCCCATCGTGCCACCAACTGTGGGTGTGTGTCGTTTTACATCGGGAGCACTTTTCCACGCTACAAGATGGAGCAATCGAGACTCACAAGCGCATAGCAAACAGACAGGGGTTTCAAGTGTGTTGGCTGTCATGAGCGCCGTGATAAACAATACTTTCTTTGTGTCTTCCACCCCGATCTACTCACCGTGCGAGCTGTGTTGGCCCTCTCCCGGTACAAGGCAGCCAAGGCACGCACAAACTGCAGCCATGTGCAAACAACGAATTCAACTCACACACAACCACTCACAATTCATGGGTAGCCTGGAAAGGGCACCAGAATAGCTGCGGTGGGTAAGCCTGGCTCCTGCAAATAATGATGAAAGGTGTCATCATAGCATTTACACCAGGGAAGCCGTCACAGAACACGGGACGGCATGTGCACCGCCATGACCTACCTTGAGCAAGAAAGAAGGAGAAAGGCAGGAACTGAGGTAGAAACAGGCCAGAAGGCAGAAAGCCAACCGGCTAGATGAAGACCCTTCCAGCAAGTGCATTCACACCCGGTATGCCAGTGCATCCCATCTACAGCCACTCATATCCTGTTGATAGCCTTGAGAGTGCGCCCGCCTAGCTGTCGAGTATGTAGGACCTCCTCAGCCTGTGGTGACACTGCTAGGTGCATTCACACAGACCTCGTTCTTGCTGAGCCGCCCATCCTGATCGAGGTCGAACAGGGCCCAGGCGGAGCGGGCGGCCGCAGTGGGGGAGGCGAACCCAGGGGGTGGACCCACACGCCTGTGCAAAACCAAGTAAGTGTCTACTGGGTTCCAGAGTGCATTGCGTCATGTGCAAAAAACTGTGCTGTCTGGGGCTGTAGTCAAAGAGTACATAAAAGGTGGGCTCCCTGATGCATGGTTGAGCGCCATCACACTCACCTGCACCACTATTTCAGTTGCTCACCACTGCCACATTCTGAGGTCTACAACAGGGATGAAGGCCACATCAAGGAAAAAGAACAGTTCAGCCGTCACGTGTTGCGGAGCTGTAATAAGAGGTGAGGAACGAACCACGTGCAGCAGTTTCTCACGAATACCAGCGTGGTGGTTTAAGGCTGATACCTAGGGATACCAACATTCTGTTCTTACATCAATCACTGTGCTGCGAGCACTGCCTAGTTTTTGCGACAAGCTCAAAATTTGAAAAACGTTGCCCTTCCTGCACGTTTCTTGCACGTGGGCCCACGTTTCACTCACTTGAACAGGTCGCAGAAGTCGTCCAGTCCCACAGAGCCATCCAGGTCCAAGTCCCAGGCGCTGGCCAGGTTCTCGTACAGCACAGCGCCCTGAGCGGCGGCCTGGAAGCGGGCAGAACACAAGCTTGGCAGATAAGATCATGGGCAGACAAGATCATAGTCCTTGTGAATGCAAGGATGCTAGAAAATGCTGATCAGGAGATCAGTGATCATAATAATGATGTGGATGCCTAGTCAGTTAGATGAACTTAGTGGCTGCTGTCTTGTTTTGGATCTTTGCAGTCATTTGAATGGCGGGACTCACTTGTTTACCCCATGGACACCAAGCGTGGTAATTAGGATCACATTATGGGCAGTCAGCTTTTGTATACAGGGATATCTGAGCAGCCAGCGCTGACATGACTGTTGGATTGCA
This sequence comes from Chloromonas sp. AAM2, assembly GCA_004335635.1. NCBI lineage: Eukaryota > Viridiplantae > Chlorophyta > Chlorophyceae > Chlamydomonadales > Chlamydomonadaceae > Chloromonas > Chloromonas sp. AAM2. Next base: position 8,593 of record QAXH01006740.1, on the reverse strand, counting down.
CTGGTCGAGCGCTGGCCAGAACATGCAAGGCAGCTGCACTTGGCTATGCCTATGTTGGAGTCCAAACTACAAGCCTACGCTGGTGGAGTGTGAGAATTGTAGCAGTGCAGCACCAGTCGACAGCAGGGCAGGAGCACACATGCTTTGAGCAGTGTGCCTGACAGTCAATCCTTGGCTGCCGGTGGCTGAAGCGCCTACCTGTTCCGACACCTGGTCCTCCGTCAAGGTGCTGTAACGGTTGAGAAACGACTGGAAACGGTCCACAGCGCCGCCTGCCGTTGCCTCTGCTTGGAGGATCGATGACAGGTCACGCACCCCCGCGTGCGCGGCTGTGGAGACCTTAGCCTTTGCCTTGCTCGCAGCCTTGGCCGCCTTGGCCTTAGGCGCGTGTGAGGCCCCGTGGCCAAGGGACGTGCTCGAGGGGAGGCCATCAGAGGGCGCGTGTGTGCCGGGTGTGGGCAGGACAGGCGGGGGCGAACTCGTGCCCTGCAGGCACAGGCGCTTCAGGTCACACACTAAGTCAGATGTAGGAAACCGCAGGGTGCTGGAGTATCGTGCGTACCCAAGTCAAAGGCTATGTAAGTTCCTTGCAACGTGATTGGGTATGGAAGGGATGGTCGACATGGGTGAATGGATATGGCAGTCATGTGCGCCCAAACCAAATCGACATGTGCCAAGGCAGACGCATGGCATGCTGGCATTGAGAACAGAAGTAAGCCAGGGGCAGTGCTGGGGGCGCCTGCAGGAGCCGGCTTCTGTTGAGATGCTCCTGCCAAGGCCACCATGCGCCCGCTTGGAGAGTGCTTCTACCGCTGCCTGACCAATCCTGGTCGCACCTGGTCCTGCAGCAGCAGCTGCTGGCGCCTCCGGGATGCGATCACTTCGCGCACCTGAAGCAGGCGATGCACAGCTGTTAGCCGATTTCAGAATGTTCATGGAGCTTGAGCAACTATTACTTGAAGGTGCCAAAGAGTAACCGTTGTAGATCAGACACCATGGGACAAGACAAAAGATTCTCTTGAAACACAAAGATTAATCTGACACAACTGGTTTCGGTCGCCAGAACACTCCTGTTCATATCTCCAGTTGGGCTGCGAGTGTCCTTCCTTCAGGTTCTACAAGGGCTATTGCTCCTGTCCTGTGAACTGGCCGCTGCCTGTCAAGCGTCATGACCCGCCATTCAACCCTTACGCACAGCCCGAACACACCCACCCCCTACTTCAGCAACCTTTCTACAGTTTCTGTTCCGGTCACCGCCCGCCATTCATCCCCTATGCACGGGCTTAATCTTCGGCCCACCTCGGGTCGCGTCAGCACTTCCAGGAGCCCTTCATTCCGCATTGTCTCCCGCACATGTGCAAACTCGCCCGCGTACAGATACCTGAAGTCAGCAGAGGCGCAGTGTAAAACACATGTGCAACAATATATATTCAGTTTGCCATGTCACTGATGCTGCAGCACGCGATGACATGATCGCATGACACACAGTTGCACCCTACACCACGATTTGCACGCATGAAGAACATGTATATCATACCATGAAACATGTAACCGTGAAGTAGGCTGTTGTACAAGGACTTTGCCTCAGTTGCCTCATCAAACATATGAGCTTATCTCAAGTCACCAAGTCATTGTGAGCAGTTCAACCAACGCACGGCACGGGCACCGGCATCACCATCCTGCTGTAGTCTCACCTGACACTGATGACACGCGGGGCGCCTTTGGCCACCACCGCTCCCGCTGAGAACAGGAGCAGGACCTGTAGTCTCACCTGA